>VYZQ01014481.1:141202-185812 GCA_013400655.1 Mystacornis crossleyi | reverse complement strand
GCCCCGCACTTGTGGCGGGCTGGCGTGGTCAAGCCACCCCCGATCTAACGATTGGCGGCTCGGCCGGGGATGTCCTCAGAGTACTCTGGGCGGCCGCGGACGGCGGGAGCGGCCGGGACCGCCCCGGGACACCCCCCTTTGGGTGGGCTTATTCCGGTTACGGCGCAGCTGCTGCACCGACGGGCCCCGGGGTTGCCCGCCCTCGGTGCAGCAGACCCGGACGTGGAGTTACGAACCACAGAGTGCCTCGAAAGCGCTTTTATTCGGCTTTCGGGCTACGCCAGGTGCCTGTCAGGTGCGGGCAGGAGCCGGCTCCCACCCTCGCTGCCTGCGGGGGGAAGTCTCTGGGAACGCTCGGCCGGTCCCGAGCCCGGCGTGTTCCTCCAGCCCCGGAATTTCCCCCTCCGCTCCTCGGGCGCTGCCGGTGCGGTTACAACCACACAGAGCCCTCCTGACAGCCGAAACCGAGTAGGGTTTGAAGCTGAAGCTTCCCGTCTCAAGGGAACGTAATTCCATTTTTATGTATAAGGTGTGTGATTTATCGAAGGCGAGTACTGCAGCGTGTGCATTTATTCATTTAACTCCTTAGTCGAGTGCCCCATCTCGCGCCCTTTAAAGTCCACGACAAGGTTTCATTGGCTCAGAGGGAACAAGATCAGTTCCTCCCAGTGTTCTATATTGCTCTTTGATGCGATCTGATAAAATTTACTACTGGACCTCTTCAGGAGATTTGGGAATGGCGACAGTCTTAAGACTGTGAATTTAATCTCACTTTTAATGTCATATATATACTAGATATGTGTAATTGTCTTTGATCTTTCATGAAATCCACTTGAGCTGTAGTTTAGTGTACAGGCTTTTGATTTGCAAAGGTCAGTGTAGAGATTCCTTGTAAAGTTGTATTGCTGTAGTAAATGTTTCAATTAATTAATTTCCTTTTTTTTTTTTTTAATTTTCCCTAAGAAAAAGAAATAGACCTGTACTGGTGTTTTGAAGTTTTCCCTACAGGAAATGATGGCAAATGCCATACATTGTTCCATAAAATTCAGTTCTGGAGTCAGAAGTGAAATATGCTAGGCAGTATTTCTGGAAGGGTAGATCCTTTATTACTGAGCCATAGTCTTAAATGAGCTTCAGGTATTTAATAATGACTTGTGCAATTTAAAGAAGAAAGGCAATGGGATTCTGCCCTCTGCTTTTTTTGCTTGTTTTTCAACTAAGCTTAGTGCTATAGCTTCATTACAGCAGACAACTTCTGTCTTCTTGAGTTTCAGCATTACAGAAAGGGAAGTTTGCTTTCAGTGGGTAAAGTACCATGGTCTGGTTTGAAGTCCAGGCAGGCTTCTTTTGTGGAAGTCAGGGTCTGCTTGTTACACCTGCAGTGTTTGTGTTGAAGAGGCAGGGTTTTGCACCCTCACCAGGCTTCTGTGACCGTCCAACAAGAAGACAATCTCTGGTTATCAAATCTTTAAGTCCTAGTCAAGCTTGCATGTTACAGTGGTGCGCACATGTAAGGAAAAGCTTGATGGGCAAAGCTACTTGCAAATGTTTAGGGAAGTTGAATTTTCATTATTTTGCCATTAATTGTCAGGCTTTCAAAAAGTTGCTTCCCTAGCCATTATTGCAGATATGTAGTTAATAAAAACACATCGCATTCTATCATTTTCTGGCTTTGATTGAATAGCACTTTGGTGAGTGTTGGCAGTTCTGTTGTCCATTTCTGTGAGGGTTGCTACCTATCTGAATTTGACAGAAAGCAAAGTTACACAACCTGAGAATCACATTTTGGCTGTTACGGTTAACAAGTGCCATTCTCTTCCCTTTGCTGAGGTTAATGGGTGGTTCTGGGGCAGAGGTCTGCTGGGACAGAGTGGGTCTGTGAAACTGTTTGCTTGGCCTTTTGACTGATGGCACATTTTTATCCTGGAAATCAATGCAATGTGCTTGATCCTTACAAGGTTCATTACAGTGAAAGAAAGTCTGAACTAATCTGCTTTTTAAAAAGGCAGCAGGGGAGAATAATCCTCCTTGGAGCTGCTGATACAGCTGATTGCTGAGCAGTCCTGGAGACAAGAGTGCAGAACCTTTCTGTGTACTAAACAATAGATGGTACGACCCAGGCTAGAATCAAGTTGGTTTTTTTTTTTTGAGGCTGATACGAAAGAGCAGAATTACATCCCTTTCTCTCTTGCACTGGTCTTTGACAGCTCAGCTACCTTGAAGAGAGCGGAAGTGATTCGTTGTGATATATATATGTTTCAGAAATTGCTGTAGATTTGCTGCCTGGGGCTTAAATGCAAATTACACTATTTTACTAATTATTACCTTTCATTTTAGATAATGTGGTATATAAAATAGGACATACCATTATGGGCTTTTTGGCTAGGAAGGAAACTGCTGATTGTGAAGTGTAATGGCAGAGAGCCAAGGTCACTTCTATCAGACTTCAATCTTGTCCAGATCCTTGGACCGATATGTTCAAATCACACCAGGGATCTGTTTCTGTGAGAGTTTTAATTAACCTTAGAAGACAGAGCAGGGTCAGCCTCTTGTGTTGCTATCCTGCCTGTATTTTGCTTCTGCACCTTATACTTCAGAGAAGTCATCTTTGCATAGATGCTATTTCTAAAATCAACACATTTTTTATCACTTGGGCAAAACTGTGTGGAGTTTGTATTTCTTTATCAAGTCTCTGGCCTATCTTTTCCCCTAGTTTGCCACAGACTTGGTCTGTACAGACTGCTGAAAGCCAGTGTAAGAGGGGCTGAGCTGGGGGTAAACCAGCACTGGTGCTGTTTCTAAAGTTGTCCAAAACCATTCTTGAGAAACACTCCTGAAATGCTGTAGGTGTTTTGAAATACGTGGTACACATCTTCAATATGAGAGATCTGGAGGTGGCGTGTACCTACTAATAAATGCTTGAACAATATTTGGGATTCTATCAATATATAATGGTAGCTAATGGCTTTCATAAGCCAGTTAGTGACCCAGTGCCTCTGTTTCAGCCTGTAAAAAACCAATAGTTTTGTTCTAAATGATACTGCATATTTTGAGATGTTCACATTAAAGCTGTGTAAAGGCAGAGTATGATATTAGATATTATAAAACTGCTGAATGAGCACACTGGAAGAATGAAGGAAAGGAAATCCAACAACTGTGTGCCCCTCGCCCCCCAGGGAACAGCCAGGAGGCTAAGAGTGGTTTATAATGGTAGGCGCATTACTCACAAGCTTATAATTTATTGGCTCCTCTGTTTCCATTACCACTGTTGAATTGCTTGGGGAATTCAGGTTCTGTCAAAGTAAATGGCTCCCTTAGATTGTTGAGGCATTATGGTAAATCTGCCTTCTTTACTGAGTGTGGGGTTTGGGGTTTTTTTTTAACAATTATTGCAGTTTATCACTTGAATTTTTTTCAGGAGTTCTTAAGATCTAATAGCCAGATAAGTGCATGCAAGTCTTTAGTAATTTCCTCCCAAACCAGGCGTCTTCCACTCCAGGTGCAAGAGTTATTGCTTGCTTGCTCATAATACAAACTGAGAAAAACATTTGCATGAAAAAGAAACAACCTAGAAAAACAAAACATGTCTCTCTTTTTTTCTCCGAAGAGAGAACATGGCCGAAGTGATGGATAGGGATGTGGTGCATTACCAGATGGGGTTGTAGGTAACGGTGGAGAGTAAGATGTGCACGTAAGGAAAATGATGTGTCAGTGTGCCTGAGCGAAGTGACGGATGGGCTCCACTCCGTGTTGCACGGGATGCATCTCTTGTATCAGCTTTGCAGAGCTATTTCACTGTTTCAGGAGGAAGGCTGCTATTTGCTAGCCCTTGGCTTCACATGAGTGTTTTGCAAGCAGAAGGAACAACGCTAATTTGCTAAATAAGCTTTTCAGCTACTCTCTTTGTAGAAATTCTCCAAAAGAGACATTCAGTCACTTTTTAAAGAGTTCTGCCTCATCCTAGACTGGGTACAGTGGATTAAAGGAGTAGACCTCACAGTATTTCTCTACTGCCCTGTTTCTTTGCTTTTTGGATGCATTGTCTATCAGGTGAAGATCCCACCCTGGGATCAAGAGGAAGCGGATGGAGTCTGGCATTTATATGCATTTATATATATTACAGCAGCAGAGGATGGTGTAGGGGACAACGCTTTGTCTTGGGCAGAGGATACTCTTCAGCTTGCCTTTTTAATGGTCAGACTTGCACAGACTGGAGTGCTGTTCAGCAGTGTGCCATGTACATAAACCCAGAGACTTACCTTACTTTTGTTCATTCTCTTTGATTTATTTGCTTCTGATGCTGTAGTTTTGCTGATCAGCACTTGAACTTTGTCATAAAACCATCCAAAAAAGAGGGATGTTCCACATGTCAAAGGCTCTGATCTTGAGGATTTTCTTTTTGTCTGGCAGACGGCTAAAAATGTGTTTTGACACAGGAGATTAACTACCATACTAAGGGTATTGTGAAAAATATAGCCGGGAGTATTTAAAACCCCAGTAATTGAAGCTGTCCTCACAGAAATGAGTGAGCATAGAATAGGGGATTGCTGAGGGGCTGTGTCAGAGAAATTCATCATTCACTGAGCTCTTACACTTTCCAGAAAATGTGCCATTTGCAGGTGTCTTCTTCATGCCCATTACATTTTCCAGAAATGGAGTATTTTTACTTGTGATTTTTAGTGTGTGATGATGTTATTTTACTTGCAGGCCAGGAAAATGTATGGACCTGATGTGACCAAAGGGTACCAGTGCTGACAGTGGACTTTTTCTTCTTAATTGGGATGGCCAGCAGTGGCTCAGCCACACCTAAAGAAGTTGTGGGACAGTGGAGAGGGCTTTGTGCCACTAGCCCCAAACCCTCCCTATTAGTTTGTGTCAGTGTGACGTGCCTCTGTAGGAGTCCTCTTGATGTCAAATGGGAATGCTAAGTTTAATCCCTGCACGTCATCCTTCTGAATGATTCATGACGAATGCTGGTAACGTTTAGCATATGACAGCGTTCCATGTTCAGTAGTTGGTTACTCAAAGACAGATGGATAGGCTTGCTCGACTCAGCCCTAAAGATCTTGTGCACGTTTCAACCCTGGCAGTTTTTGCCCAGCTGCCCTAAAGCTCTGCTGTGGTTTCAGGGCACATGTAGAACGTGGTCACTGATGTCTAGCTAGCTGCATGACCTCTCTGAGCTTCATGTTTCCCAGCTGAAAACCTGCCCCAGTAGCACTAGCCCACCCTCATGTGCTTCTCAATCTTGCGAAGAAAGCTGCCCTACAAACACAGAATTATTACTAGAGAAGCTGGGTTTTGGGAAAATTGCAAAGTGCTGGCTGTATACACTGAAGCTGCAATGGTTGTTTTCTGCCTTTGAGTGGGGTTTGGCAGAGATGCTGCACTCGGTTTGCGGGGAGTGTCGGCGCAGGGATGCAGCGATGCACACTGCGTGTGGACTGTAACAGTGCACTGTATTCCTTGTTTCTAATCTTATCAGTTCATGTTCGGGCAGACTCCTGGTTCTGGCTGGGTGCCCAACAGGTCAGACAGGCTGCAGGCACTGGCTGTTAATGCTGGGTGCCTGTACTTGCAGGTCAGGGGGAGGCTACGCATGCTTTTGCTAGACGAAGCTGTGTCCATAGGATCGATAAGCTGCCACATAAAGTGCTACGACAATATTTTATTAATGCCATGGAGGATTTCTTTCTCTGAGAAGGTATTTTCTTACACAGCAGAGTTATTTTTATCTGATGTCTCATAATTTTAGCTTAATAATTTCATTACAATTTCAACTTGAAAAGGCTGTGTACTTCTTGAGTTTTGCACTGTTGTATTAATACTGTCTTCTCTAATTCACTGTTCTGTTCAATATTTCAGGCTGTTTCTGTTACGAAACAGTGCTTAAATCACAGATAAAAACCATAGTTTACTCTTTCACTTCAGTGACCCACCTGAAATATCTTCGGCTGTGAGGTGCCACTTTCTTTCAAAGTTGTAGATCATTCTTAGAAGCCTTTCCTTAAGCTTCAGAAAGCATTATAACTAATATTTCACTCTGATTAATGTCTTTAAGCATTATAACATTGTAATTGATGACCTCTAGAGCCCAGGATTCATTCAGTGTTCAGGGACTTTGTGACTTCTACAGACCAAAACTGCTGGGGGTGCATGTGGTTTCAGCTTTTCTGCATTCACTAATCACGAATCAAGCTAAATTTCTGCAAGCATTTTCAATGCAGTCATGTTAAAATCTGTTATTTTACAACAGGTTTTTTCAATCTGCCATGAGCTGTCATGGGAAGAACCCAATATTAGTTCTAATAGGACTTGAGAGCCTGGACAAAGATAAACTACAGGATTTGAGGAAGTTGCATGACCTTGGCATTGCCCAGCTCCCACAGCAGCTGTGCTGGGAGTGACAGGGAAACACAGTGCCAGCTGAAAGCTACCTATTTATCCCTAGTCTTGCACCAAACCAAACTGCTCCTAATGACAGAAGCCTCTTGTGTGGAGCAGCCTGCTAATTTGGCTTGAAAGTTACTGGTCTGACCATTATGCAAAAGGAAAAAAAAAAAAAAGGGATAATTAAAAAATGAGAAAAATTTCTTTCTAGTGCATCATGCAGATGGGCCTGGGAACAGGTTCTCCCCATATACCAGCCCCATATCCTCTTTCTTTTGCTGGTTTGGATTCCTCTGGCAGCTTGAGCCGTGCCTTTTCCTGACTGTATGGGGTGGCGGGGCGGTGCTGATGTGCTAGTTTTACTCACTTGGCTCTGTTACCGTCTTCCTCAGCAGTAATGTTAAACTTGTTACCTCCTCTTTGTGAGAAGTTTTGCTTATGTTGCTAGAGGATTGCTGAAAAACCTTTAAAATTGTTTGAATAGCTTAAAAAAAACCAACAAAACCCTGAGCGTGTGCCTAATAATTTAATCTAATTGTCTTTGTATGTAATTTGAACGTTTTTATTCCGTTAGAAAGAACAAACATTAATTTAATGATACATGTACATGAGATGGCTCTTAGGGGAAGAACAGAAAGAGGGAGTATTACTTTTGGTATTAAAAAGACATTTGGTTTTCAAAAGCAGAGAGAAAAATGTAAAACATCTGGAATCAAGAGCACTTTCTGCCCAGTCTTTTGAGCATAACTTCCATTGGTTCCACAGAACTTGCTGCTCACTGATTGCTGTTAGCTGGGGTGACCTGTGAACTTAGGTGATGGGCAGCTGAATATCTGCCCAAAGGAGCTGATGGAGCTCTTCAGGGGATCAGCAGAAGGACTTGTAACCTGGCACTGGGCTCAGTCTTTCACATCTTCAGGCCAGCTACTGAGGGGTTAAATAGTGAAAACCTTGCTTGGGTTTGTCTTATAACCAGTTCCTGGCACTTTCAAAGCATGGGTTGGCCCCTGCTGAAGTTTGGCTTCTCGTCCTGTCGGAGTGGTTGGGATTTTTGGTGCGACTGGTCTGTTTGTATGTGGTTGACTGAGGGCAGGGGTTTCTGGGGGATGCAGATCCTCATGAACACTTTAAAGCTGTTTCTGCAGCAAGTCTCCATCTTGTCCGATTTTGGAAACAGGAGGGCTTAGCTCTCTGGTTCACAGCACTGGGTGCCAGGAGAAGGAAGGCTGTGAGATTCGCTAATTAAAAAAAGGGAGAAATGGAACTGTTTTCTTTCACCGTGGTGTTTGCATAATATAATTTGACTCAGGAATGCTGAGGAATTTTTTGTCTGCTTGCAGTGGCAATGGGACAAAGGTGCAAAACCCTTTCCTGCTTTGCAGCTTTCAGCCTCTTTTTTTTTTTTTTTTTTGAAGATACCTTAAGGATTTGTGGTAGGGAGGAATTTGTCCCTCATGTTGGCTGTCAACAGGAATATGATTTATCAGGCAAGTGAAACTAATGCTGTATATGGTTAAGGAGTGCCTTTCTGTGCACAAAAATGGTATTTATGAGAAGAGGTTGCTTCTTAGTCAATGCTTAGAGTGTCTCTCCACAGCTACAGCAACAAGCACAAGAGTCTGATTATTCAGGCAAGTTAGCATAAAATTTTTTCCAAGTTTTTTGTAAATCTGATGCAAACTAATATGAATTTGCCATTGCTAATTTTAGAGTGGTCTGCTTGTATAAGATAACAAATCCCAATTTTTCTTTAAAGAGAAAGTATTTTAACAGAAGGCTGGCAAGATTGTTATCAAAATGCTAATGATCATTTCTCCTACAGTCTCAGTTATTTTCAGAGGGAGGACTAGAATAGATACATAATCTGAATAATATTGATTTTAATATGTATTGCTGTCTCATTAAGCTGTTACAGTCTTTCCCCTTCTGGACAAAGGTTCATTCATTGCTGCAGTTGATGTATCATTAAAGTGGGTTTAGGTGCAAGATGAGTAGAGGGAAAGAGAAATCTAAAATGTTAACAGTGCAGTAGTGGATGGACATTTGGGTTAAGGTATTACAGTCCTAACCAAACGAAGGAGACATTGGTGTGTTTAATGTGCTGCTTCCTGATTGCCTTCCCTGCAACAGTCAAGAAGTCAGCCAAACACAGGCACTATTGTGTTTACTTTCCTAAATGATCATTTCAGTAAATGTTATCGAACATGTTTATTGGTGGATTAGTTTCAGGCCAATTCCAATAAAAAACTCCTCTGTGACTTACTATAAAAAGACATGATTTTATAAATTCACTTTTTAATTTCTAAATTACTTTTGAAACAGCTTTTAGCAGGCTGCCTCTACTGGCTGCCTTCATATGAGTTTTGAAATGCTTTTATTTCAGCTTGTACCAGGTTTACAGTATTTTCATCCCTATAAGAAAATCAATATGTTTTCATTTCCAATAACAGCAATATTTTATGAATTTGTAGTTATTTTAATGCAGTGAAGTAGAAGGAAGATTTTGTTTTGATTGCATTTTGATTGACTTCAACTAACATTTAGTTGTCTGTAAATATGATGCACACAAATATAGACATGTATACTCTATCTGTCCATCTATCTATCTATCTGTCTGTCTGTCTGTCTATCTATCTATCTATCTATCAGTCTCCCTGAATGTATATTATTTTGTCAGAAGGGCCTTTTCCATGCATTCTCATGTCCAGAGCCAATCCAGTAAACTGCATTATTGTCAGACATGGCTGTGTGCTGTGTCACAGCACAGTGGCTGGTCCTGCCACATCTCTGGACAAGTGCCCACGGGTACCCCTGTTGCAGAGCACACGTCCTCGGGGGATCATCGGAGTGCACACGTGCGGCCGCCTCCTGCACTCCAAAAATACAGATCTGTGCTTGTCATGGGAGGAGAAGGGATGTCCAACGAGGGGTTGGCTGGAGAGGAGGCGGGGGAATGGGTCCCAGTGTGCTGCAAGGCGCCTGTTCCTTGAGGATGTTGGGATGTGTCGTGATGGGCTCCTTTGATGCTCATTGCTGAGCCTCCTTGTGATTTCATGCTAAAATGTCATGAGATGAGACACAGAAATAGCACAGACTTTCCTGGCAGAAGTGTGATCTGCAGCGTGTTGAGTGGGCACGATGCGTCGGTGCCGGGGCTGCTGCTCCTTGGCCAGCTCTGTCTGGAGAGGGTGCAGTGTGGTGGTAGTGGCAGGTGAGGACGTCTTTGTGTTCAGTCCAGAGCACCTTGCATTTCAGCCAAGAGTTTTTGTGTCTGGAGAGCCTCATTCTTTTGCATATGCTCTTTCTAAAACAAACCATAAACCCCCCTGGGAGAACAGAGTCATACACACACGTCGTAAAATACAGTAAAATAGTAGTTGACGACCTTGAGATGAAATTTTTTTGCTTATTCTCTTCTGCTGTGTAGGTAATTATGGTGTTAGATCCTAGTGGGAAACATCTGATTATTTATATTTCACAGTCATGCAGCAATGTAAAATCTGAACCAATTACACCTTTTTAACAACTAGTAAATTTTTTGTAAAAGGAAATCATGTTACCTTTGATCTCTATCGCAGAAGGGAAAATTCATTTTTTCCTAGTTAGAGTTTTATCTGTTGTTTTGATAAACACAGGACTTCCTTTTATGTGCAGTTAGTCTCACTTTTATCATTTTGCAATGGTGGTCACTACTGTTCAAAATAATTCAGCACATTTTTAAGAAGGGGCTGTGTAGATTTCATGATCTATAACAATATTGTCAGTCTGGGAGAGGTCATTTTGTGCTTCTCAGTAAGCAAGAACTCAATGGCCAGGGTTGAATGGCTATCTCCTCCTCATCCCTGGCTTCTAAAACCAGGAAGCAAGTAGCTAAAGGGAAGGTTGGTGTCTTCCTCCCTTTGTCTTGTCAGCAGCACACTACAAGAAGTACAGAGCTGTTCAGAGCCACAAGGTGTTCAAGAGCCACATTTGCTTTCCAGTTTCTCCACTTTGGATGTTCGTTTCGTATGAATTTTATACCATTGAAATTGCTGTTGCTAAGAATTGATTTTGCCTGTTGTATTAAAAAAACCCAAAACAATAAAATACAGCATTGAATTTGCTGCCTTGTGCAGTGTGTAGAGCTGAGAGACAAGGCCTGTCTACCCCCACAAACGAGAGCAGGAAATAGGTTTGGTGCCTCAAGTCACTGTGGTTGTCTGGAGGACTCAGGGGAGTTTGTCACGCTATTTAATGCATCTCCTCTCCCAACTGGTTCACCCACTTTTAAAAAGTTACAAAAAATAGGAACACCAGAAGCAAACTACTTTGTTGGCAGTGGTAACAGAAGATCCAGGAAAGGATCTGTGTCATCGTGCCCTTCCTGCAGTGCTTCATCACCGTTGAAGACATCCAGCAGTCAGGAGTGAGCAGGAACAGCCTGTCCAGGGGCTGGGCTCTACTTCTCCTGTCCTGTTTATCTCTCCACATGAATCCTGACTTTTCAGTGGGCCAGGGCACCTGCCTGTGCCTTCACTCCTGCTTGTTGAAGTTTTAACCTCCCAAATTAGCACATCCTCTCCAGCCTATATTGCAGAACCCAGCTTTCAGGATGAGTATTGTCACTTTTTGTGTGTGTGTGTGATGAGCTCCTAGAAGGACCCAGAAGATGAGCTCCTTCCACATGGATGGTGAAATGCTTCATGAGTCACTGGTGATGCTAGTGGTCAGGGACCCTGGGAGAGGGGGGTGCTTGGTGGTAGCTAATGACAGGATGACTGTACCGTGTAGAGTCATACTGAAAGGCAGCACAGGGCTGGGCAGAAAATAAGAGAATCATTTTGGATGTTTGGTTTCCTGTGGGAATAGGGCTTGTGTGATAGTGTAATCTTAAAAATATGAGGGGTGTATTTAGGGAGAATTTGCCCTAACAGTGTTGTAGATTGGTATTCAAGGGCAGTCAGTAATAACGCTAATAAGATCTGGAGACCACGTTGAATTTTCTAAGTCTTTGTACCCCATTCTCTGAGCTCAGAAACCTCTGCTGCACCAGGGACATGATCAACTGTTGCTGATGAGCATCTTCCTCATTGCTGCAGCAGCAAAGGAGTTGGTGGGCTTGTGCCATCGTGTATTTGTCATCAAATTAACAGTCCCTAGACTCAGCCTGCTTTGACCACTCCTCACAATGGCCACCACCTACTCAGAAAACAGAGGCAGGGGCAGTTGTACCTGGCCAGTGAACACGGGAGGAGAATTCAGGGTGCACAGAGGTGACAATAAAAGAGGCACAGTACCGAGGAGAAGGGGGGATGTTCCCAGTGGCTGATGTTCTTCAGTTTTGTAGTTCTTTGTTTTTCATCAAATGAGGCTTAAAAATTCCAGGAGGTATTCCATTTGTTTCAGCCTCCTTCATATGTTTTGGCTTCTTGTTAGTTAGATTTTATACAAAATAGAAGTTTAAATTATTCCTTTCTCAAGTGGAGGGATGAAAGGAAATGACCTTAAGTTGCACTAAGAGAGGTTCAGATTAGATATTAGAAAAAAAAAATCACTGAAAGTGTTTAGGCATTGGAGCAAATGGAGTCACCGTCTCTGGAAGTGTTCAAGAGGCATCTGAATGTATCACTTGGGGATATGGTTTAGAGGTGATTATCGTGGTGCTGGGTTGATGGTTGGAATGGATAATCTTGAAGGTCTCATCTAACCTTGATGATTCTGTGATTCCCTCAGCAATACCCCTCATGTAGTGGATAGTTTCTACACTAGAATGCTCCCTGCCAGAGAGGGCCTTTCCTGTTTAAGTTGATCATTTGAGATTAATTTGTCTGGTTATGAAAATTGTAGTGAAAAAGGGGTGTTTTTTTTAGGATCTTCGATGTAGGAGAAGCATGTTTCCTTTAATACTCCCCATAGCTATCGTTGGGAGACTTTTTGTTGATGTAGAGGCTGGGGTGAAAAGAGTGAGCTCACAGTGGAAATAAGAGATAGCAGGAAACTGGATAGAGTTGAGGTTCCTCAGCTGGTCTGATGCTTTTGATGAACACATGCTTCTTTGATTGAGTCAACTCAGGAGTTTAAAGCTGTGGATAGTGATTCCCCAAATCACTGTCCACTGTATTTGATGACAAATACACGATGGCTCATCAGCAACAGCTGATTCCCCAAAGCAGTGATTCCTGTTCAGTTCTGGTGAAATAAATAGAAGCCAAACACTGAGCAAGAACTGTGGTCAGCCTGAACTCATCTCATTAGTGTGTAAACTCAGAGCAATTGGCAACAAGCAGATAAAGACCAGAATGAATCTCAGGTAAAACAGCAACCGTTATGTTCGGGGGGTTTTTTGTGGTTTTTTTCCCTCCCCCAAAGAGTTTAGAAGAGCATTAAAAGATGCCTCTATAGCAATATTTCATTTTTTGATGTCATGTAGCTGCAGTCCCAAGAAAGTAATAGTATATGGAGAACCTGATCCTTGTAATGTTCAGTATTCTAGCTGTTTAGTAGCTTTATCTGAGTGAGCTTCAAATAAACACTCTTCTGGGTTTTGTGGCTTTTTTCAGTAATTAATGGAGGAATATGAGTAATCTGCTACTTGGCAGATCTGCTCTTTAGGACTTTGACTCTTGTTTGGTGGGAGGTGTGAGAAATCACTACTGTAGTAAGTAGCAATATCGTAGCACCTCAGTAGAACCATTTTTTTGAGAGTGTTGCTGGAATAGTTGAGACTATTGCTGGAAGGCAATAGTCTCCTTCCTAGGAAGAAAAGCTTGAGAAACATCATTCAAATAGCTTTGCTTCATTGACCTGGTGAAAATATTATTCAAGATAATGGTTTGCACAGATGGAGTTGCTGTATTACTTCACTGTAGGTCTGTCAGGTGTTACTATTTTCTGCTCTGCATGCCATGAATAGATTTGCTTTTCCCCCTCTTATTTCATGTATTTGCTTTCTTTGCACATGCAAGAAGCCAAAGGAAACAATTCTGCCAGGAATAAAGGTCGTGCATGGAGACTGTGTCCTTGTCACCATCTTCCCCATGGGTTCCGCAGCCTGGAAGTTCAGATGTGTCCTGGTCTGCATCCAAAGCAGCGTGGCCAGCAGCAGGTTGAGGGAGGTCATTCTGCCCTACTTCACTCTCATGAGATCCCACCTTGAGTATTGTGTCAAGCTCTGGGGTGCCCCATACAAGACAGATGTGGACCTGCTAGAGTGGGTCCTGAGGAAGGCTGGAGCCCTTGAAGATCGGCTGAGAGACTTGAGTTTGTTCAGCCTGGAGAAGAGAATGCTCCAGGGAGACCTTACTACAGCCCTCCAGTACCTAAAAGGGGCTTATAAGAAAGATACAGACTTATTTCACCAGGGCCTGTAGTTACAGGACAAGGGGTAACAGCTTTAAAGTGGAAGAGGGTAGATTAAATATAAGGAACAAATTCTTTACTGTGAGGGCTGACGAGGCAGTGGAACAGGTTTCCCTAAGAAGTTGTTGATGCCCCATCCCTGGAAGTGTTCAAGGCCAGGTTGGATGGGGCCTGGAGCACTCTGGTCAGTAGAAGGTGTCCCTGCCAATGGTAGAGGGGTTGGAACTAGATGATCTTTAAGGTTCCTTCCATCCCAAACCATTCTGTGATTGTGTGACTCTACGACCAGAGAATGAGCACAGAAAACAGGATGTGGCAGACACAGCTACAGGCAGTGAAAAGTAAATATTGTAAAATACATGTGTATGTGTTTCATGAGGTTACAGTAGTTCACATATCTACTGTTGATTCTCTGAACATCTTGATGCAGTATGAAGATGCTACAAGGAAAATTGTATTTTCGTGCTGAAAGGTTTCTTTGGGTATAATGCTTCCAAATTGAATACAGAATTGAATAAAATTGGAGTCATTCTCTTATCTTTATTCCATCACAGCTTTGCTGGAGGAATTCTTTTGATTTGCAGAACAGTTTATAGTGGAAAAATAATTTGACATTCATAACAAATATAGTCTCATCTTTAATGGATTGTTTAAATTTTGCAATGCGTGTTCCGTTTCTGAACAATAATAGTAAATTCTTGACCTTATGTTACCGTTTCTAGTTCTTCAATAAATACAGGAATATTTAGTTAATGTTTCTTAACTCCACATAATCCTTCATAGAAAACAGTAAATATCAGTGCTTCCTTTGTGGATGACAAATTAAGGCATGACCAGAGGGACCCACTACCAGCACGGCAGAACCAGGGAGTGATCACACGCCTCCAAACTTGAGTATTGTGCTGTTGTGGCACTTGATGCACTCAAGCTCTTGTCATCATCCTCATGTTTGGAAGGAGCGTGACAGACATTTCACACTTTGTTGTATGCTACAGCTCTGTTTGGCTTATAGCCAAGTTTAGTTACTGTAGTTGCTGAAATTGTTTTCCTGTTCTATTTCCTAGTATTAAATTGCTGTAAAATTAACTGGAAAACTACTATTATGTACCCTGTTTCTTTCCTTTGTCTTCACATTCTGGGTCTTTTTTGTTTGCATGTGTTTATTTTTCCTTTATTTTCTCTTCTATTGCATCTGTGAAGCTTTTGTTCTCAATTTTCACGTCATTTGACATGAGAGAAGCCAAATAAAATATTTCACTTTTCTGTTTCAAGTTAAAAACCAGTTTTTATGCTGAACAATAACTGTATTACAAGGAAGCCCGATGTGCCCTCAGTGCCATTACAATATGTTGAATAAAAGGTAATTTAATGGAAACAGCAGAGTATTTGAAAGTTCACTGCATGAAAATTGGATTTTTGCCTTTTATTATTTACATTGCACCTTATTCATATTTAAGGCCACAGGGATTATCATCCTTCTTAATGGCTTTATTTAATAAAGACTTTGCATTTCACAGTATAGGATCTAGCACTGGCTTCAATCTGTTATCAGGATTTCAATTAACTAGCTTTAGCTTCAGTTGACCTATAAATCTGATAAATATATCTAAATAATTAATTTGCTTTCACTGGCTGATAGTGGCTACTTTTAAATACAGCTGCTATGTACTTAGCTGCTGAATGGTATAACCATGCTCATAACTTGCTTTTATTCTTATGATTCTAAAGATTACATATGTCTATTAAAGTGACTGGCTAGGCCAGGACTGGTCTCAATTTAAAAGACCTTGTGGAGGGGCTACAGTTATGGCTGAGGACCATTGCAGCTGGGGTGCAAGTGCACCTTGAATTTTGGGAGGAGAGTCTAGGAACGGGTAGATGTTGTGGATCAACACATCCCTTTACTGGAGTGAATCACCCTTTGATTGTGGTTATGTATACTGTAAACCAAGGGTTGGATGTAGTCAATTGCAGGGTAGGAGAGTGGTGATAAATAGAGGAGACTGAATCAAATTCTGTTGCTCTTGTATTTGGGTCTTCCCTTCACCTATGAAGAATCATGCATCCATGTAACTTTGCAGTAAAGGTTGGGGGGTTTTTTGAGTGACATTTAAATCTTGCTAAGCAAACAAAACAAATAATGATGTTAATTTTTTGCTGCATCCTTTTGAGTATTGAGAGAGACTGAAATTTGATTTTAAGTGAGCATTATAAACAGACAGGCTTGAAAAGTGGTACCTCAAAAGTACAGATATAGGGTTTACCACTTTCAATATTTCCTTCTGTAAATTCACTCTCTGCACACCAAAGTATTGATACCCTGAAAAAAGGAGTCAGTCTTGTGCCAAGCTGTGGGGACAAAACAAGTACCAAATAATTAGTTCGATAGGACTCATGAGGCATGAACACAGAGCCAGCCTGGACACCCACTAAAGCTGCCACCCCTGCCCCAGAAGAGAAGAGCAGTCCATTCCCCTGAGCCACGGAGCAGCCGTGCCAGCCCCTCGGTGCTGCACACGGAGCTGCTCAGCGATTCACTCAAGACCAGCAGGATGACATCCAGATTGGCAGCTGTGGAAAAGCTCTGTTGCTCTGAGGTTTCTGGTCTTTTCTAAGTTATTCCAGCTGGCTCGTGTCCTGAGGACTGAGGATTTGAGACCTTCAGGGACCTGCAAAGACCAGGACACCAGTCGAATTTAAAATCCTTAAGTTACAATACCTAAAAAGCTTTAATGATATTTTCTGCCTATCAGTGCATGATTAACTGAGTGTACGTGCTCAAAGAGAAATGTAATATTTATTAAACACAGTTAATTTAGACATTTTGGCATTTGGTATGCAAAGATTATGCATTTTTCCCAGGAGTTATGTTAATTATTTCAGCATGATAACTTTAATTTTAAAAGGGTTTTTCTTTGCTAAAGGGAGGGTTATATGTGCATGTGTACAAGGAGAACTTTAATTAAAATTTCTGTTCTCCATTGTTTCAGGAGTTTAAAACGCACTTTTTCCTCTGTGAGTCAAAAAGGCTATTTAAATTTACAGGGCTCAAAGGGTTAATGTATGAAAATGAACACATTCAAGGTTGCATTGCTGACAGCGCCATTGTGTTGGCAAAGGAAAAAGATGAAACACAGCCTCAATTTACTTCTCTTGCTAAATAGTATTTTGTTCTCTATTGTTAGAAGAAATCATTCCATATCTGGAGAAGATGGAAAACATGGAAATCATGATGCTGCCTCTGCTGACCTTAATATAATTTTACTTTTAAGTTTTTCTCTCCCAGACCTCCTGAAAGGCTTGAAGTAGAAATAACTTTGTTTTTCAGAGGAAAGTCTGAGAATTTGAAATGTGATCCTCATTTTTGGTGCCTACTGCAACAGATAAAATATGGGAAGTTCTCCTAATGTTTGTCCATACATGTGGACACTGGGAAACTGATGCTCTTAGATACATATGCCATGGGAAAATAGGATATGTTCAGTAAGTTTGCAAAATATTAATGAATTGGTGCATTTAATTTAGCCAGGGTATCGGAGATTGTTGCCAGTGTTAGAGAATTGATGAATAAACTGGGGTGGGGGTGGGGGAAAGGCAGGGTAAGAGTTTGTGTCAAAGGTGTCTGTTTCTTGTGGGTTCGTACAAATTCTTCTGAAAACTTTTATGAATTTGAATGGAAAAGGAGAAACCCTAAAAAAAAAAAAATTTCTTTCCTCTTATCAGATGTTGTTGTTTATAGGACAGTTGTCGTAAAAATACAACTGCTGTAAATCAGTACTTGTCCGGAGTAAGCTCCAGCCATGGAGTACAACAGCCCTCCAGACAACCCAGAAGGGACACCAAGGTAGCTTCTCTCCTTGAAACCGATGATCAAGATGCTGTAATCATTCACTTGTGCCTGCACCGCCCTCTCCTGTTGAAAGTCTCCCAGAAGAGTCAGGAGGGAAAAATGCCTCTGCTGCTGCAGTTGTCTCAGGTTTCCTTTGATGGTGCTCTTGACGGGGTTGTCACCTGTCCTTCTGAAAGGGTTAGGATTTGCCACCCAGATGTTATTTGCTGAACCAGTAGCCCTTAAATATCATGTACGTCAGCAATACAGGTCAGGAGCCGCATCACTGGAAACTGCTCATCTGCTAACCACCATGTGGCAAAGCAGCTCCTGTAACAAGAAGAAAAGCAAATAAAGAATATAGATGTTTTGATTCAGGAGTTGTATTTTCCTTTGAAGGTTGACAGCAAGGGGTCAGTCTATTAAGAAGGAAAGTTTGGTCTCACTTCAGCTCACTGCCTCAGTGAACCTTTGTTTCATTATTTTATTTCAATATTAACTTCGCTATTTTTACCTAAAAATAACAAATGTTACTGATAGAAAATGGTCTGCTAAGACAAACAGATTCATCTATAGCTAATAGAAACACTCTATTGCTCCTTCTGTGCAAGGCACACACATCCTTCATTTGGGTGTTTGTGATCAGTCTTTTTTCTGCCATTTGCCAGTGGAAAGGCCCTGGCTCATTTCTTTCTAGTGAATTATATTTTGATTGTCTCATTTACTACTAAAGTGAGTAAAGTTGATTTGGGCATACACAGACTGTAACTTCTACACATACCTCTGCTAAGATGCGGTGCCTATTAATAAAATTTCTAGAATTATCTTCTACTACGAATTTATTTAATGCACTAAAGTCTTCTAAATGAGTTCAGAATAAATAACAGGATTATGCACATTCAATACTTCTTACCAGGTGCATTTGTATGAAGGATTGGGGATTGGAAGGAGGAGGCAACATGCCCTGGGTTTTTAGCCCAGGTAGTGGGCCAGGGGACCAGGACTCCAGGGAGTGTTGAGGAACAAACACACCTGGTAGGATGAAAACAGCCCAAAGGGTCCTTAACAGGTGCCTGTAAAGAGGTACTGAAACTGGAGGGTGTCTAGTCCAAACCCCCTGCTCCCCTGCCACCGGTTTGGCAAGGAACACAAATGGAGGTACTGAACAGCACATGAATGCAACAGAGACTGTGCCAGGTCATGGCAGTGAACATAATGGGTTCAGAAGTCAGCAGTCTTTAAAACTGTAAGCCTGTTGTTCTTGCATTTTTAGGATCCCTCTTTGTTAATCTTTAAAGAATGCTTTTGGCTAGTTTCTTGATTGTGTGTTTTAATATTCATATCTGTGATATCAGCAATTGGAAGCAGAGCTGGAAAGTGCAACCACTTCAGCCACTTAGATGTGAGAGTCTTTCTTTCATTCAGACTTTGGAAATTGTCACCTGTCCTAAAAATTTATAGCTCATCTTTGCTTTGGGGCTGCTGTGAGTTAATCTGAAGCATTTATAGCTATTATAGTTGTTTGACAAACAGGTTCAGCCAAATAAGAGAGAAATCAGCAGAGCAGATTAATAGCAGGGAGTCCTTTGTTTAACTTGGCAAGGCTCATCACAAGCCATCAAAGCAAGCAGTCACTTTGTCAGTAGTGCTGAATGGATGAATATTATAAACAAAGAGGTCACCAAGACTTACAGCCTAGATTTCCTGAGAAACAGAAGGGCTTGCCAAGCAGCTTTAGGACTAGAATGTAGGTGTTTTATGTATTCAAAGCATGTGGGGTCATAACTACTATTCCCTTTGGTATTGGTCAGTTTTCTGAACATACAGGAAGGAAACAGGTTTTGAAGGAGTCCAGACATGACATGCAACCCATCTGTTTTTCTGAACCATTTCTCTAAATTAATTCCATTGCCTTCCAAGTAGAGTTGATACTAGGATGTTGAAAACAAGAGTATTTCAGAACCAATTTTGAAAGGAGTTCCCAGTGGCCTGTTAGAAAGGCAGGTATTCTGACAGTAATTCCTCATTCCCAAGTGAGGTATTCACTTAAGGCCCTAGTTCAACAGAGGCTTTAAATGCATACTTGTGTTAATCTCTGTTACTACAGTTTTGCCTGTGGTTAACTCTAGTAGCGTGTTCTCAATTAAACATGTTTCTGATGTATCCTCTGCAGAAATAAAAGGCTGACTTGAGGTTAGAGATAATTTCCTCTAAGTAGCTACTGAACTCTGTTCAGGCTATACTTGTCTGCATCTATTTAGCACAAGACAAGGCGGTGACTTACGTCCTCCTATCAGGAACTGTTTAAGAAAACAGCTGAAATCTTCCACTTGATTAATTCATAAGAGAGGACCTGAAGGAGTTAGGCAGAAAGCAGGACTATAAAATGTAGATTTGGGGTTACTGCTCTTTGTCAGCTATTGCAGGGACGATGAACACCGCAAGTGTCATAGGCATCTTTAATTATATGTGGCCTACTTCCTGAAATATTCATAAGAAATGGAGATATGAAGTGACAGTTCTGGTTGGAAGGTATAAAGGTTACTCTTAAATATCAACAAGGTGATTTCCCCTAACAGGTTCTCCATCTAGCAAAATAACTGGATTGCTGTGTTTACAGGGAAAAAATGTCAAAGCTGTTCTTTCACCCATGCATCTGCTTTCACGCATGCCTTCCTTGCCATCCCACAATAACAATTGGTGTAGATGTGTCTTAAAGTCCTAAGCACTGCAGGTGTGAAAAAATCCTGGCTCTTAATGAGGATCCAGGGAGTGAAGACAGTGATTTATAGGACAACATAAGCATGGCAGAATTCAGAAGCAAGTATACTCTTCAGTTTTAAGTTTGATGAGTCCTGCGAGCCCTGCAGGACTGGTGAGCCCCATAAACCATATGGTTAACAAGTTGTGCAAATTCCAGTCTGAAACAAATGTAAAAATAGAAAAACTGGGTTTAGCACCTTGTTTTTTACTGCCTGTGCTTACATTAGGATTGTGTTGGAAATAGGAACACTAAATTTTTACAGCTGGCAACAGGCGGAGCAGGATGAACAGAAGGACTGTGTTCTGGATGTGCAAGATGCAGATTATGGGACTTAAAGGTGGTGCTCTTTTAATGACATAACTCATTTAAGTGTAGCCGAGCAGTAACCCCCTTCGGGCAGTCATCAGTCATTTCTGCACACTCGAGACTGCCACAGGCTTGGCGTGCGTCCTGCTCCCAGCCCCTCACTGTGCTGGTCACACAGTGGTGCTGGAAGGGGAGGAAGGGTGAACCAAACAACTGCAGTGTCATCCTAGTCCCCCATCTCTGGGGAGTGTCTTTCACTGAATTTCGTTTCTTATCTCCTATGCAAGCAGGGAACGACCTCTCTCCACCACTAGCCTGTACTGTGCACTAGCTGTTCAGACATGGCAGCATTTGCTTGAGTCACTGCTGCCCCGTCCCCTGCCTCTCTGCAGGTTGCTCACATGTTTCTCAATCCATGGCACTGGCCCAGCTATATGTGACCCTGAAGTGCTTCCGGTCTGCTCAGTTATGTTGTTCACTGCAGGTGCCTTTATTCACAGACAGCTGCAGTCATACCAAGCCTCATTTGGCCATCTTGAATGGCATTTTGAGCAAATTTATGGTCATTTTTAGGAAAAGATCCCAAACTTAAGCCTTGCTTTAACCAGATGTCTTACTTGGACATTTACTTGCAGGATGCCCAGTGTTTACTAATTCTGCCTAGTGGCTGCTGTTGTCTAACCAGCAAGTGCCTTGGTGCACATGGTGCTTTGGATGGTCTTAGAGACCCCTCCTTCCGCAGGGATGACACACCGTGACTCAGCAGGACCCTGATCACTTTTGGTGCCTTCTACTAATTCACGTGACCCTCCTAAAAGTGGGGTAAGGCAGTAGAGCACTCTTGGCCTATGCTTGCCAACACTATATATGTGAATGGAATCACGTGGTCATTGCCTTCACCTTGCTCATATGGGAGACAACTGCAACAACAAAGTCATTCTGGAAAGATCCACAAACCACCTGTCTCCTGATGGCCTGATTCAGCAGAGGCTACAAGTCACCAGCATTTTTAAATTAAATGTAAGATCAAAACTCAAAGGAAACAGTAGGAGCAGGATGAGCCCTGCTAGTGTTTATAGATCCCTGGGATAACATGGAAAAATCCAATACAATATACCCAGATACCCAGGAAAACATCTCCCCCAGCTGGGATTCCATTTGACGCGAGCATGGGAACAGAGTATGTCAGCCCAAAGTGTGGGGGGTTTTAGTGCCAGGGTGTTCTGAGCTGTGCTCTGCCCAGCACCATCGCTCCAGCTGTGGGAATCTGGACACTGCAAAACCTGTATTTTAAAATTGTCACAAGCTGGCATTTTGTGAGCTGCCTCCTCCCATGACTTGGAAAAGCAGCTGATTCCCACCAAGCCTCAGCATGTGACTAGGCAAATTGCTGCTTTCTTACCCATTTGCAGCCCTTGGAGTTCTGTATGAGGTCAAATTGCTCAACCAGACGCTTCCTCCTGCACCTCCCCCCAGCCTCATTTTAGGTAAGTCCTTGCTGGCATGAATAGCTGCAGAAGTAGTCTCAGGAAAAGAGCAATCCTGAGCATGGGTCCTGCCTGGCTGCATGGCATGTAAGCACTTGGTTGCAGCTCTTAATTAAAACCTGAATGATGATGGACTATAAGGGGTTTTTACTAGGCCTCTTGGGATTTTTAATTTTTTTTTTTTTTTTAATAAGGACAATAGGAACTAATTGCCAATTGTCTGTATCAACGAAGTCTGGAGCAGATGACAGGGACAAGCTGCTGGATCTTTAATTTGTCCTTGATCACAGCAGTGCTCCAAGTGTCTGGTAATGGAGTAGTCAACATATTAGATCTTGTCTGATCAGCAAAATGTGAAGGAATGCTGGTGGTTTATCCCAAATATTATTCCTCTGCCTGCTTTATGTGGCTTTAAGTATGTGTGTGCATATATAGGGATAGTATAGTTAAAATTTTTTTAAAAGGTGAGAGTTCTCTGACTTACCATGAGAGTTCAGCCTGGAGTCTGGCTGTTTCATTCATACAGATACATGTAGGAGGAGGGAGGTTAAAGTTATTTTCAGGTAAATGGGGTGCTCTGCTGCTGTTGGTACCAGGTAGTTTGACAAGGGATAAAGAGCTTTTAATTTTGTGACCATAGCTCTGCTTCGTAGAGCAGTTGGGTTGAATTGTGGAGCCAGAAAAGATTGTGATCCTTCTATGTGCTTGTTCAGTGATGAGTGTTTAATATTTATGTTGGTAAGTAAATCTCTCTTACGAAAAGCAAGCGTTAAAGGAAAAAGAAAGTCTATCTGTTAGCAGCTCCAGACCTGACAGCACTTTGATTTTCATTATTCTTTATCTGCAGGCACCACTCTCTGCAAGAGATCCCAGTTTCTCTCACACCTGGTGACACATTACTCTCTCAGGAGTCTGTAGGATATGTGTGTTTTTAAAAAATTTGTGTATTGAAGTTTTACTGTAAAAGCATCACGTGTTATATTTTAGCTGTGTCAACCAAGGGGAAAAACATTAAAAAGAAGGAAGGAAGGAAGAAAACATCAGAGCTGAATAATTTTTATACTCGATTGTTTCACAGTAAAATGTAGTACAGCGAGTGTGCGTAATTTACCTCTTCTTGTTGACTCTCTTTGCAGAACTGTATCTGAATCATTTCCTGTTAGTGAATAAAATCAAGAGGTTTTCAGGGTTGTTTAGTCTGGGCAACTGGGAGTTGGTGTAGCTAATGTGTTCCAGGAGGTTAACCACTGTGAACTCTGTTGTCTGAGCTGTTTCCCTTTTTTGGATGGTTCTCTACCCATACAGTTGCCTTTCAGGTAGCAAGTTATCAGCTGTCTCGCCTGTAATGTGAAAGAAATGAATCTGTGGCAATGTAAAATCTCAAAACCATGTATTGTCTGTCTCTGCTATAGCCAGGGAGGGGGTAAAGGAGAGAGGCTCTTCTACAGCAATGATTTTTCCTCCCAGAATAAAGACATTCATGCTTTGTGTGCAGTAGTTTTTGAAAGCCTCATTTTGTATTCACATAAAATCATGGTAACAGGCAGGGTATTTATCTGTGATTCACATCTTTCACTCATGGAAATGTGTTTCCTCTGAGGCATTTTAATGGAAATTTTTATTTACAGATAGAATCCAAAAATGAATAGGAATTTTAGATGATGCCAACAATGGGGAGTAATTAACACAGACTCCTCCTGACCTCTGTGGTGCTCTTGCTGTGGAAAACTGGGTGCAAGTAGTGTGGCTTTGCGATTGCAGAGCCATCTGGAACGGGTGATTACACGGTTTGCATTTGGCTCCTGGTATCAAGATCCTCAGGTCAGAGGGTTTCTTCAACAGAGTGGTTTCTGTGGCATCAAGTCGCTAATCACGCGCGGGATGCCTGCAGGCGATTGCTGCTGGCAGTGCTTTCTTCAGCATTTAACCTGGGCGGTTTGGAACACCACTGCTTCTTGTACTTTTTTTATTAGCTACATTTGTGAGCTTTTCATTGATTTCCAGCCCCCTTCTTTTTTTTTTTTTTTTTTTCTGTCAACAGCAACTGCTGTATTTGTAATTAATTATTTAGTGGGCATAGTATGACATAAAAGGGAATATTTTACAAATGATTATATTTTTCTCCTTTGTGTTGCTTTTCTCACTGCTCTCTTGTGATCTTCCCACAGCTGATCTCGTGGATGATGACAGTAACTGCTAATGGGCTTCCACTTGTCCGCAGTTACAGGTGTGCTACATTTCAGTCCCTGCATGGAGAATAAATTCTCAGGTTCCTTAATGGATATTTGGAGAGTATTTTTCATGTGTAACAGAAACATGCTAATGGATAGCAAAAGCCAATTCCATTCTTGGGTTTCAAATTAACTTTTATAAAAGCTCTGGGTTTAATTCAGTTCAGAATGTGCTCTTAAATCAGTAATAGAGGAAGAATGGTGAATATGGTGAATACTAGAAAGCTGATGTTCATTATATTAATGTTTAGAAAAGAAATGCATTCTTAATTGTTATACAGTTCACATTAACAGGATGGCTGCAAACCATGGAACTCCATTGTAAATGGTACCTTATGAACCATTTCTTTACAAATTTCTGTTTGACTTAAAACAGTAATCAACCCTTTTGAAGCATTTAAAAAATGTTACGTAAACCCCTCCAATATTTGTGATAAGCACTTTTAATTAGGCTCATAGTAGACCCTAGATCTGTAGAATTAAAGGAAGGTGAAAGCCTCCTAACAAATTTTTTTATTTGTATGTTTAACTAATACTGTATCAGGTCTTACTAGCCTGAGGGTCCAAAAGAAGCACTGATGGAATAATTTTATTTCTAAATACATGTACCTTGACAACAGCAGTTTTTAATAGCAGAGTTTCATTCTTTATGTATGCAGGTGTAAGATGAGAGTGCTTCAGTTAGCTTAACAAAAGTCAAAGAAAATATGCTGACACTGAGAGAGGTCATCGGACTTGAATAATGCATTGGGGTTTATTAACAGTTCTTTTCTGAAGTTACTTTCACGCTTCACATGTAGGTTTTACTTGCACTCAACAGGCAAAAGAAACCATGGGAAGTTGTGTGGCAAATGGCTGTCTCATCACTGCTTAGGGGTGGATGGTCTCGGTGGGTGGGTGAGGATGTGAGGTGGGACCAGGCTGTCCATCACATGGGGCTGTGACCATACCTGTTTCTGGGACCCCAGCCATCTCTGTTTACTTCTCCCCACTTTAGGATGTGAATTGAAAGTGGATGCCTACAGCTTCAGACAGAGGCAGAATTTAACACAGGAATTGAACAGGTTGTCTGGGGGAAAGGGATGAGTGAGAGGAGACCCCAAGCCACCTGGTGCTACTACCTTCTGTTATTTCCCTTCTACAACTTCTGGTTAGGCTGGGAAAAATAAGAGATCAATAGCCTTCCTTCAGCTTTGAGAACCCTATCTGAATGTTTATTAATTAGAGCTCCTCTAATACCTTCTGTTTTCTCTGAACATCTTTGGACAGTAGTAAGGGTGATGCATCCTTGCTCAAAATGTTGTCTTCTGTGCTGTTTCTAAAAGTTGGCTTTAGCTGCCTCATTTGGGCTCTTGCAAAAAACCCTCCAACAAATGAACATTTCAATTATGCGAAGTGTATTTCTGAGAAAGAGGTTAAAATTGGCCCATTTGAATGAATAAGAAATGCACTTAGTGATGGTTCTCCAGAGCCAGAACATGGTATGTCCTTTGCTGGCTGTACTGAGGGCTGTGCTCACCAGCTTTTCCGTGTTTACAGCACATGTACCATTTTTTCATGCAACTTAGACCATAAACTCTTGAAATCCAGGTTCCTGATTTTACCTGTAAAGTCACCTGTTAGAAGGCTATTTGCAGGGAAGTATTACTAGTAACAACAACCAGCTGTAGTGCAGTAGTGCTGTTTTCCAGCTCTGCCAGGTCATTCATGTGACCTCCCCTTATCTCAGTTTCTCTGGCTGTGAAGTTAATGTTACTTTACTTTCTTATTAAGAGGAGATTCTTTGAAGATTCCTTCATGTTTGCAGCTTTCCATATAACACTTTTCCATGGTCTTGCTACTTGTAGATTGCTCTTTTTGAGAAGTGAAGTACGGGGAAGACTGTAAAAAAAGTTGGCATATGGTTCTAAGTGAGCTTTTCTTGCAATAGTGTTTGGGGTTTTTTGCCTTTGGTTTGTTTGCTTTGGTGTTGTTTGTTTATTTGGGTTTTTTAGTGGTGTGGGGTTTTTTTCTCTAGGTAAATTTGTTGTTCAGAAATTGGCTTAAAAAACAGGAAAATAGCAGATATGGGGACAACTGTTTTTTACCTTTTACTTATGTAACCACTGCTTTCAAGAAACCTGTCATAGGATGTTTTTAGGAAGCAGTAAGGATTTCAGATCTTCACTCTTTTGCCGTATTTATTTTCTACAGGCTGCGTAGGATTCCCTGGGAATAGTTACAAATTCAGGTGTGAAGTTAGGTGTGTTATTGAAAATACGCGGACGGGTGTTCATGCAGTCTCGAGGGAGCAGGCCTGGCTGCTCTGTTTGCAGTGCACAGTGCACTTCAGCAGCCAGAGTTTTGCAGCAAACTGATGACGCTTTGAGTGAGGCTAATGGAATCGCCTTTGTACAAACACAATACATGCTTCAGGTGTGCTGGGAATTAAGGAATAAGGTGTTTTGCAAGGATACATCAATAGGATTACATCAGTAGATAGAAAACATGATTTTTCAAATGCTAATTCTTAGGTTTGGAAGATGAGCTTTTATTCTTCCAGCCATGACATACTATTGAGTTCCTGCGGTCTTAAAAAGGATATGAGAAGTGGAAGTGTACTGAACACTGCCAAGTCCTACAGTTGTTTTGCAGCTTGTATTTCAGCCCTCTTCATTTTCTGTCATACTTCAGCACAGCTCTTAATATCTGGTACCTATGAATCTGGGAAGTGGTGGAGCTTGAATTAGAGCTGTACAGGTAAACAGTGTTTCTGTAATGTCTACTGTAAGTGCTCAGCAATTTAATGATGGGAACACTACTCTTTGGGGACTTGCAGACATGCTGCACTTACTTGGAGCTAAATCCCTATGTCGCCTATGGAAAAAACATGATGTTGCTAACACTCAAGGAGTGTGTTCAAATTAGCTGTACAGGGGAGCTCAGTGCTCAGCACACTTGCAGGCTGTGGTCAGAAACAACAGGTTTCCATGGGTGTCACCACAAAAGGGTGCACCCGTGCCGCAGCCTTTGGGGGTGTGGTCTAATTTCAGCGCATCTCTGCTTGGGTCCAGCATTGCCACAGCCTCCATGCAGTGGGCATGCCATGATTAGAGACATGCAGGAAAAGGTCTTCAGATTCCTGGGACCTGGCTCTTAGTTCCTTGGCACCAAATTCCCAGGTAGCCAAGAAGGCCAGTGGCATCCTGGCTTGTTTCAGATGTAGTGTGGCCGTCAGGACAACAGAAATGGTTGGTCCGCCGTACTCTGCACTGATGAGGCCACACCTCAAATACTGAGTTCAGTTTAGGGCCCTTCACTACAAGAGAGACGTTGAGGTGCTGGAATGTGTCCAGAGAAGGGCAACAGAGCTGTGCAAGGGTCTGGAGCACAAATCAGATGAGGAGCAGGTGAGGGAGCTGGGGTTGTTTAGCCTGGAGAAAAGGAGGCTCAGGGGAGACCTTATTATTCTCTACAACTGCCTGAAAGGAGGTGTAGTGAGGTGGAGGTCGGTCTTTTCTCCCAAGTAACAAGTGATAGGATGAGAGGAAACAGCCTCAAGTTGTGCCAGGGAAGGTTTATTTCTTAGATAGATATTTGGAAAAACATCTTCACTGAAAGGGTTGTCAGGCATTGTAACCAGGGAAGTGCTGGAGTCACCCTTCCTGAAAGCGTTCAAAAAACATGTGGATATGGCACTTGAGGACACGGATTAATGGTGAACGTGGTGGTGGTGCTAGGCTGACAGGTGGACTTGATGACCTTAAAGGTCTTTTCCAATCTTAGTGATTCTATGATTCAATGATCTGTCTCCTGCCTGTGCAGTGACAACAGCACTTGAGCCATGTACTAGAAACCACTACTCTGGATTACTTTGCAGGGTTAGCAGACATGTGTTTTGTTCTCTGTTCTGAAGTAAACCATGGTAAGGATCATGAATTTTGTTTTGTGTCATGGTCTTTGTTAATCCTGAGGTGCAGTTTCAACAAGAAAAGCATATATGAGATGACAGTAGTTTCAGTAGATGTTTTAAACATGGAAGAGGGGTATCAGCAGAGAGATCATAGAATCACAGAATGGTTTGGTGGGGACCTTGTAAGGGGTCTTAAAGATCATCTAGTTCCAACTTCCCTGCCCTGGGTGCCGGGGACACCTTCTATTAGACCAGGTTTCTCAAAGACTCATCCAGCCTGGTGCTGAACACTTCTGTGTGACCACTCATTTTACTGACAAAGGTTAATGAAGCCGTGATTTTAATTCCAGGTCAAAGGTGCAGGAGGTTTCATGTTGTCATTGGGAATTGTAACCACTGTGCTGTCATATGTGGAAGTCACTCAGCTGTTACTTTTATTTTGTTGACCATCTGGTCTGCTGCTGCTGCAGACCTCAAGCCTTGCAAGGGTACATTGAGGTAACTTCCATTTCAAACCGTATTGTTGAAACTTGAAGCAGTAAGATCCTTAATGAATGGTTCATTCAAACCACTTCAGCGATTACAGACTGGGAATGGTACGTCTAAGTGATTGCTCTGTTAGTAGGAGCAAACGATTACAAAGTGTTCTTTTCCTTGTGGAAACTTGCATTGCTGACTTATAGAACAGGCTGGCCAGGCTTTTGTGCTCTGCAGACTGGATTAGTTGTAGAAGATTACTCAAAGGTTACTCATTACCTTGTAATGTTACATGATGCTGGAAAATACTTTAAGGGTTAGTAAAAATTGTCCTGTGGTCTTGCAGGCTGCAAGAACTATGGAAGAAAAAAGTAAAGCAAATGAAATTTGATACAAATTTTGTGTGTTTAGTGTAGAAGGCATTTTTAGTGTAAGGTGAATTGTTGTATCATTTGTCTTTCCAGAGGTAAAGATGGCATTCCTATAGAGAGGATAATGTTAATGCCAAATACATATAGATTCACTAACACGTGTACTGGGATCCTTGTTAAATAAACCTGAGGAATAGTGGAAATACTTCTGTTTAGAAGTAGATGCATTTTTCCTCATCTGTTCTGTTTTCTCTGGAAGCCACAGTTGGGCTCTGTAGCATAATGTGGTTATCAGTATCACTGTGCTGCCAGGACTAGAAATTAGTCTTGTGATGTGCTTTAAATAGGACTTAATTCAAGTTTGAGGCAAGCTGTTTGTGTTTGCTTATGGTGAGAATGTTTTTGTTTTTAAATAAATCAAAGCAAATAAAAGAAAAAAACAAGTAAACCATTTATATCTTTGTGCTTGGAATTGGTTTTACAAAGACTACTGTGATCTTAGAATAAAGCCATATAGAAAGCAAATGTGCGTTCAACTTCAGTTAAACTTGTCTTTTCCAACTACAGTAGGCATTATAACAGAAGGAGTATTATCATGAAATTTATGATACAGTCAAACCTTATTGAAATGCTTTTTCTTCAGATAGAATTAAAAAAAAAAATAGCAGAAGCAGAATCTAAACATACCTCATCTGTCCAGCATCTCTTGGAGGCAGGCTGTTAGAGGTAATGAGAGTAGTTCATGCAAACAGCTTGGTGTCCTTCAGGCTATTTAAAAAGCCTCAGCTTTTCCTACATAGTCTTCATGTTTCGATATCCCTCATGGGATAGGATGCTTTTCTTCTTTTCACCGGCCTTGATTTGCGTGCTGGGGGTTTCTCTTCCCAGCACACACGGTGCCAACACATTCACACCATTCTGGTAGGGATCTCCACTGACAACCTCCCAGCTATGTCATGCCGAAGCTGCATCGACCAAACAGATTATTTACCAGAAAGACACGAGGAACAGCTTGAGGTCTGCAGTTGTTTCTGCTCTGTTGTGTGTGAGCAGCCGTGGAAAAGGGCCCAGTGCCAACCTTGTCTCTCATCTATGTTGCTGCTCCATGGGAGGGCACCGGCGGGAACATTGTGGGTGATGTGGCCATAGTGTGGGGGTCCTTGCCTGCTCCAGCTGTCTCCTTGTATTTCATCTATCTTAAGTGGATATCACAAGACTGAGTTTTAGCAGACAGAACAGCACAGGATCCTCCCCAGAAGGATCTCTGTCTTTCTCTAAGCAAAGACCGGTGGGATTTGTGATTATCTGGAGCACAAGCTAAATTTTGTTCAGACTGTCAGTGCAGAGAAACATAAACCTGCAGCTTAGGTAAGTTGAGATCTTGCCATTGAGACTAATGAAACAGCACAGCTCAGAGCTACATTAAACAAAACTGTCTTGAGGTACTCACCAAATCCACCGACATGGAAATGTATGTTAAGAGAGATGTGCTTCGGAGGCTTGCGTGCTGCAGAGGTGAGACATGTAGTAAGCAGCTTTTGAGAAACAGAATTTCCAGCTCAGTTGCTGCAGTCTTAGCTTTCTTACCGGCATGGCAACACACTGCACTCACACCTCAGCGTCGGTGGGAACAGCAGCGCTGCCAGTGGAGATGAGGGGGAGTGAAACTGAAGTCCCAAGACAAAAAGCAAAAGCACAACAGAAATTGTCTTGTAAAATGTTGCTGTCCTGGAAATAACTGTGTAAAGCCATTGTTATGACAGTGCATTATGTTATTTTGTCAATAGAAGTTCATGATACAGGATCATTTGTAAATGTTGGGTTGAGTCAACATTTAAATAGCAAGGAGCTTGGAAACACTTCCAGATACATGTATTCCTACTGATCTACATGACAGTTGTAGAAAGCTGAAGCCCCACTGCCACAGAACTCTGCAGAGCATCATCCCCTACAGGTGTACTTTGAAGGTCAGTAAGCATGGCTTTCCATCAGTTCTGCTGGCCTAAGTAATTGTGATCTGATAGTACAATATTTTAAGATTTCTCCAAATTTAGAGGAGCATTTTCTTGCAAAAAGGAACATGGACTGTGATCTTGTGGTGCACTCGTGACAATAAAGACAAATCTTTCAGTGCTGGGGACTTTTCGTACTGGGACTGCACCTCTGTTACAGATAGTGCTGGGTTTCACCTTTTACATATGCCACATGTGAGGAGGAAAAGAAAAGAGCAAGTAACTGTTGTGTCTTCAACCAGAAAGTTAATTAAGAAGCACCATTATGATAACAATCCCAGAATAATGTAGTAAAGCAGGCGTTCTCTTTTTCGCATTATACTTGTTTCTCAACTTCTTCTGTCTGTTCCCATGTCTCAGTGCATGAGAGGTGTCACGGCAGCAGCTTTAGACTCACCAGATTAGAGCTCACCTTAGCTCCTTTCCTATGTTATAAATCTCATTTCTATGGGGATTCACTTTTTTTGTTTTAACTGCTGGCACTTTAGAACCATTTGACAGGAATATTTGTGAGATAAATGTTCCTCCTGCAGATAAGGATAAATGTAGGTGTGTTACAGAAATAACTAATAGTGAACACTGTAAAACAGCAGGGAAGGAGTGAGGACAGATGGGTTTGTTTTTCCTCAGGGAATCTAAAATAAACTTGATCTGTCTTCTTTAAATCCTTACACACAGTTGACAAAAATATAGGAAGTGATGTTTATTCATGTAATAGAAATATCTTTAAAGACAGTTTACATCGGCTAAGGAAATTTGGCAGGTCAGGGATTTATTTATGTATGTATGTATGTATGTAACTGGGTTTAAGGGAGGGCTGATGCTTCACTGTACTCTCTTTGATAGTAACATAATCTTTTTATTTTCATAGATGAATCCAAAATCTGTATTTGGCATTCTGTGTCTTCTGCAAAGGATATTTCTCTCTCAATTTAGGTCAGATATTTTCAAAGGCATGTACAGCACCCAGGCATTGAATTTGCACTCATGTTAATAGAGTTTGACCAGTTTCTTCTTTCTTGCTTTTTGGCATTTTTCATGTCACAGTTTTTATTTCAATTGCACCTGCCTAGTAAAAAGTTGTAGGCAAAAAAGGCAGATGTCTGCTAGCTCTACTGCTTCTTGTACTCTTGATAGACTATTGCTTTACACATTGCTGTGCCTTTTCTTTTCTTTTCTTTTCTTTTTTTTTTTTGGTCTTGTTTTTTTGTTATTCGCCACATTTCTGGATGCCCAGCAAGTAGGGTGAGCAGCAGCTCAGACTGGAAAGCTGGAAATCCCAGGGCCAGCAGCTGCTGGGCACTGGCTGCCAGTCTGAGAGGCACCAGACACATCATGCTTCGTGCATCTGCAGGATGAATTGCTCCTGACCCACATGATAAATCTGACATGTGCAATGCATGGCAGAGCTGTTGTGCATGTGTGGATCAGGTACACAGAATAACAAAAACATTGCCATGATTTTGAATTTATGGTAGAACATAAACCAGATATCACCTAAGTCTTCCTTGCTCTCTTAAGGATAGATTTTTCTTGTACGCATCTAAGGGTTCATATCTAAAATAGACATAAAAGCCTATACTGTACTTAAGTTTCTTAACCACATTTTTCCTCTAAGTGTGCTACTTGCAGAGATACCAAATTATTCATTCCGTTTTTCTCCTTTTTTTTTTTTTTTTTGGCTATTTTAGTTTAAAAAATAATTTCTGTAGTTGTCCAGATTTTGCTTAGCCATCGTGCCTGTCAGCAGTGTGCTGTGGTGATCAGCGCTATGGCTTGCCTGAGGGAGTGTTCGTTTGGATGTACAACTTTGTCAGTATGGAATACATTCTGGGCAGGATGTGAGCTCCTAGCCCCAGGGCCACGGCAGATGTCTCAATTGCTTTAGACTGAAATTGGTTCATTATTGCCACTGTCCTATTTAGACCAGTTAGAAATAAGTAGTAAAAGAGTAAATTGCTTGAACTCTGTTGCAGTGAGGGTAAGTGTATTTTTACAAACGCTGATGTTAGTAATTTATTGTTTAATAATTAATAATTTTGATGCACAAATAGACATTGCATGGCTGTAACTGATTAAATGCTTTTCACATGTGCTTACTTTATGTGACAAAACACTTGGTGAGCTGCCCCAGTGATGTGTCATTGTTACTAACGTGCAGATCATATATCAGCATATGGGAAAACACAAAGTATTTTCAGTGAGAACCAAAGCTTCTCATCTAACTGGATACTATACTTGTGTATTTATTGTGCAGTTTTTCAGTGGTTATATCATAAAGGACATGTAATAATCTCTCAGACCAAATTAGTAAATTAGTTTGCTGCAAATATATCTGTGATGTCTTCAAAAATAATAAAAAGAAAAGCCAAGAATTTGACAGACACTGCTGTTTGCCCTTAAACACATTGAGGGAAAAGGAAAATAGGTGCATTTAAAGGCACAGTATGTACAGATTTGCATAAGCATAAACAGATACTTCCCTCAGTTAACACTGGCTCTTGCTAGAGCATGAGGAGCGCAGTGCAGAGGGGCTGCATGGTTGCACTTGCTGCCAGTGGCCAAGTCCCCTCGCTGCAGACCAGGTTTGCTGCGTGGTTGGTCTCTGGCATCTTCTGACATGCTGAGCACCGCTTGTACATCACAAAGGATTTCAGATGAAATTCCTATTCCTATCCATGGAACGAACTGAGCGTCTAATAGCTTTTCTGTGAGGCCAATACAGCAGTAACCTAGGTTACTGTCCTCTTCCGTGTGAGGGACTGGGACAACGCCCCTGGGGCTGGACCTCCTGTCATCCCAGCATCCTTCCCAGAGTCCATCCCAAGCAGGGCAGCACGTGCTTTGACTTACATCCACAAAATGGTAGTGCCCACCCTGGAGCCAGTCGCTAGGCACAGGCTGCCCTGCCTGCTGTCCTTCCTGCAGCCTCAGGGATGCTTGGGCAGGTCTCCTGGGGTGGTCAAACTTCAAGAAAACCGTTTTGTTAACTCATTGCAGAATGCTGCTGGATTCCTTTTCCTGTGGGTGAGATAGAAATGATACAAAAATAGCCCTATCACATCATATTCCTGAGTTTCTGCTTCAAATTGAACACAAAATAGAGGGTTAACAGGGAAGAAGGCTATGGTTGCTTTTGGAAATCCAGCTAACAAACAAAGCTGCAAACTGCATTTGCTTCCATTATTGTTTAGTATACAAAGGTTCAATTCTCTATGGCCTTAGCCTGAAACCCAATAATCGGCTAAATCTGATTTGAACTGAACATGTTGTCTCCAGTTTATTTGTCCATTAAAGTTTACTGATAAATTGATCTTTCTGTAATGGTTTTAGTTAAGAGATAGCCTATAAATCACTATTTTAATGGAAACAAATACAATATTGATGCTTTAGTTCTTACAAGTAAAGCAATGGAACACAATTATCACGATTTATTAATAAACCAAAACAAACAAAGGTCTTGTGTAGTATCCAAGAAACTTGCTTTCTTTTGTTTAATCAGATGTAGTAAATATGTTTTCATCATTGTTTTATAATAAAGTTCTGTATTTCTGAAATAGCTTTCCCCTTCAGTGTATTAATCAAACTAGCCAATATACAGATTGACTCTTACGCTGCATTTTTCATTTTGGTTTTTGTGCCCAAGTACAGAAAATTACATCACTTTTTAAAGATACATTTGCGTCAGAAGTAACAATGTGTCTGGCTTGAAGCAGGCTGTACTGGGCAAGTGAGGGACCCTCGCTGCCCATAGTCTTGGCAGGTCCCTCCTCAGTGCTTGAGATAAGGCAGTGCCTTGGAGGTAGGGATGGCTCCCCATTCAGAGTGAGCCCAGGGACAGGAAAAGGAGCAGGACTCTGTAAAAGAGTGATTCAGACCCCATAAGGTACTTTTCGCCTTCCTGCCCTGGGGCGTTTCAGTGCCTTAACTGCATTTCTTACATACATTTGAACCTCACATATATATAATATGTGGGATAACAAAGCCCTTATTATAAAGAACCACATACGTCAGTGGGTTTTGTTTCCATCATGTCCATGCTTGTACTTCAGATTCCAGCTCCACTATTCAGTTTTACAAATGCTTTATAGCTACCGCCTTCTTGTCTGAAAGTATCAGGAATTTTCTCGTGATTTTTCATGTTACCCAAAGTGTACTAGAAAGGCTTGTCCTCTCTCAGAAACAGGCATGAGTGTGAAAATCACATCCGCCTGCCTACATCTGAACACTTTGATGATAATTTTAATTTGCTGTTTTCTGAAATAGCCTCTTTATTTTCCTGGTTAAAAAAAAAAAAAAAAAAGCTGATAATAGCTTTTTGAGGAAACCTGCTTAACTAAAGAAAAAGATGTTTAATAATTTCCATCTTAACACAATAGCAGTTGAATAAAATTATTTTCAGCCTTTATGGATGTTACTCAAAATTTCTGTTTTATTAAATGCAGTTCGAAATTCCTATTTGTCATGACTGCATAGTGACCAATGTTGTACTTTGACCAGCCTAGACTGATATGTACACATATGATTAAAAAATGGTGTTTATACCCACAGCCACACATAAACATGCACAGAAATCAGAGAAGAATGTCAGGCCCTATTTCTTCTACATCAAACTACATAGCATCCCTCATTAACTGAAATTGCTGTTTTTCCTCTTCTGTCATTGCATTTCTTGAAACACCTTTCCTGAGCTCATGTAGCTCTCAGCCTCTCATTTACAGATGTACTGTGTGTGTGGAAAGAGGGAGAGGAACTTAGACTGCTAAACCTAAAAGAAGCTGTTAAAGCCTGAAGGAAGAGATGACTTTGGAAGGGGCTAGGATCCTGAGGTTTCAACCACCATAAACGAATTAAGAAGATGATGCTTAAAAGTCGTGAAAGCAGATTGCAAAATGTCCAAAGAAAGTAACCAGGGCAGTCAGCGTGGGTCTGGAGCTGATGTCCATTCCGGTTCTCACCAGCAGCTATCTCTACTGGGTAATGGTGCTTACAGGGACACTGGAGTTGGAGTGGTGACCAGTACTGCACACCGGCATAACCCTCTACCCCAGATACCCACCCTTGCCCTGTCATTCCCAGTAGCTGGGTGGGTTGCAGGTTTTAAGTTTTGAGGCTGCTAAAATGCCTAGGAAAAATAAAAAAAGCAGCCCCCCCACCTTGCCCTTCCTCTTTCTTCCCCCAGCTTCATATTGTCTGGAATATCCCTCTGGTCAGTTGGGGTCAGCTGCCCTGGTGGTGTCTCCTCCCAACTCCTCGTGCGCCCCCAGCCCCCTCACTGGTGGGGTGGGGTGAGAAGCAGAACATGTCTTGACTCTGAGTAAGCCCTGCTCATTGACAGCTAAAATGTCCCCAAGTTATCAACACCGTTTCCATCACGAATCAAAAAAATTAACTCTGTCCCCAACAAAAACCAGCCCAGGGTGGTTGTGAGTTTTAATGCTGTGACACAAAACAAATAGTTTGTTTTCTTAAGGCACTCTGGAAGTGAGTTTGAAGATTTGGATACTGGGGAAGGGCATCTCCTTGCTTTTTTTACCTCAGTTTTTGGAGTGAAGTTCTTTAATTTTTTGTTAGTGTAGGACTTCTAATTTCCAAACTCAGCAGGTCTTTAACGGTGTTTGGTTACCCTACGAGACCTACATTTCTGATTTGCAACTGATTTTTCAGTGACATTAATACGTCAACAGGGTGTAGCAAAGCTATCCGGCAAGGGTGAGACACTATCTTTGTACCCAGTGCTCTCATATTGCAAACAGTTTATGATGGCTGTTGTAGGTCCCTTGAAAACTAAAAGCTTTTGAGAAATGTTGAGATGTCTGTTCCTTTCTTTTGTGCCCTGCACACAAATCATCCACCATAAGATAAAACTGGAGTCTAAGGAATCATAATTTAATCTTGAGCTAGCAATCTGCTTCAGCAAGTCCTTCAGATGTCTTTTGCAGGAAGGAGCCTGCTGACCTTCTCTGAATGACATATTAAAGAACAATAGAGCCAGCAACGATGCCTCTGGAGTTGCTGCAACTTTGAGGTCAATTAATTGTCACTTAGGATGATATATCTGAATTCACCATTAGTTTCTCAGCCTTCAAGGGACTGGGGCCAGGCATACTTGACTTGTACTTGGCTTAAAGGCATTGATGTCCTTGATGCTGAAGCAAAGACTCACGCAGGCAGTATCACGCAGTCAGCTTTATAAACAGAGTCTTCCATTGATTTCAGGAAACTTTATGCTTCTTTTGTGATGGTGAGAGACCTATGTGAGAGCCTGAACACGGAGCTGTGTGGGCAAGCAGCAGTCTGGTGTCCTTACTACTTAGCCAGGTGATGGGCTGCCAGCTATTAATTCAGGATCCCACTGAAGATGGGCATTTGCCCCATTTTCCTTAGCCAGTGTTTAGAAATTCAGAAAGGGAATACACAGCCCAATCTGAAGAAATAAGGTTGTTCTCAGGGATTTCTCAATACTGGGTAATGCCTGAAGATGGTTGAAAAGCTGTTCTTGGAGACACAGGTTCATATGTAAATAAACTGGAGGGGCTGGTGATTTTTTCCCCACAAGAAAAGCACAGTTTATTGGGTCCATAGAGCAAATGGGTGAATGTGCACTGTCTCATAGCTTATCTCCCTAGATTGCTTCTGGGTTCTATCTCTAGATAGATAGTGGCTGCTCCATACGTACTGTTCTTCTTCCATGCTGCCTGATTGACCCAGCTGGCTTCCTTTGAGAAAAGAGATAAGCGTGACCTGGGTACAGTCAGCCCTTGAGGCTGTTGCCTGCTGTCAGCTGGACACATGGGGTCTGGCTCCCTCCTGCCTGTGCTGTGCCATCACCTTTCCCTGCAGCTCTTGAAGCCTGCCCTGAGCCCAGGTCCAGCCTGAGCCTTGCTGGCTTTCCTGGTAAATGCAGCAGTGGAAAAGTAGACATCACCGTGATTTTGGAGCCTCCTGTGCAGGAACTGGATTTGGGAGGATGAGATACAGCATCCAGTCAGCTGTGTCCCCCAAAGGTTTATCCATCTGACTACTTGCTATGCATAAGGAGCCTGAAAGAAGTTTTAGTTTTACTCACCTGTTTAATTTCTGGGCAATGCTGGGACATTGATTTTGGAGTAATGCCTCTGGCAGTTTCAGTGACTACTTAGAGCTTTTCTTCAGAGGGTGTATTTATTACATCAGATTTTTAACTGCTGTATTTTCAATACTTCTAATGTCTTAATATCACAGTGTATATATATTGAAGAAAAAAGTCTAAGTTTTATGGGGTGCAGAAAAATGTTGAAGGATCTAGGAGCCATCTGCTTGTTGGAAGTCAGTCAGTTATTTTTAACATTATTTTGGAGTAGATGTTGAATATGTAATACAGAAGGGGATTGCAATGGTGATTCACTACAATATGACTTACAATAGACATTGCAGAGGAATTCACAGCTGCTTGTCCATGGTGTCTCTGTGGTGGTGAGTACTGCAACCTGTGGCAACTCCAAGAGGCTGCTGGGGACCAGCAGCATCATACCAGCCATCCCTTGGGGTTTTCTCTCCTTGCTGCCTTAGCAGAGGCCAGCAGCTCAGCCAGCTTTCTCTGACACAGAGGTATTTCCAGGCTTCAAAATTAACAGTTTGTTGTCACACATTTGTCTCATCTGCTGCTACAGCCTTCAGAGGTGAGTTAGACAGGGGAGAGCCAGAAAACAAAACTTCGGCTTCACTAGCTAGTGAGCAAATGGCTCATGGTGGAGCTGTGCCAGATGTATCTATTATTTTCTACCCCCAGAAGTGCTGGGGCTGCTTAGTTACACTCTGTGTCAGGAAGAGAAAAACTGGCTCAACGACAACAGCCACTGATCCCNATCTATTATTTTCTACCCCTAGAAGTGCTGGGGCTGCTTAGTTACACTCTGTCAGGAAGAGAAAAACTGGCTCAACGACAACAGCCACTGATCCCTTGTCACCACAGGGGGGGCTGTGACACCAGGGATGCCACCCATCAGGCAGGAGGTCATGCTTGTGTCCCGTAGCCAACACCAGATAACTCTCTGACTGTGAGACTTGTTCTCGTTGTCCAGTGGAACAGGCAGTGGATGATGATTTTGTCAATATTGATGCAAAATGATATTTTGAGACATTTGGTAAGAGCTAAGTGCCGCTTGTGAAGGGTGTATCAAAATGAAAGATGAGAAACCTTTGGGTTTTTATTTTTTCAAAAAGTGGTCAAACAGAACAGTTGGAGTTCTCTAAAATATTTTGCAATGTAACACATGTCAAATGTTTACCAGATTATTTTTTAAATTCGAGTGGAAGTTGTGAATCCTTCTAATGATTCTGAAACTGCATGTTTGACAAATAAACCCTTCATCCAAAAACTTCACTTGACCATCTTGTTAGCACTGTAGTATGTTTGCACTGCTAACAAAATCATCCCACTCACTAATCCTGATGCTTGGACTCTGCCATTTTCTCAAGTGGCAGCTCAGTTTGAGAGGGGAGCAGAAGTGAAGATATTTCAAGTTAAGTCTGCAGCAAGGACAGAGCTGCACAAAACCAAATCCAGGCTAGAGCTCTGCAAAAATTTGCTGTCCTACCGGCTTGTTCTTCTCCAGAAGTACAGTCTTAGGGCATCTGAATCTGCTTGCTGAATCATTTTGGCTAAATATGAAACAAAAGTAATAATTTTGCATTGGCTGAAACATTTCCTTTTGGCATTTTCAAAACAAGATAAAGTTAAATTCTAATTTTGAAAATGCCATTCCAAACTTCCACTTGAATTAATATGAGTTTGAACTGAAGCAAAGTCAACCCTCCAGATAAATTTCTGTAACTGGAAGATACCCATCCTTGGTCCGTGGCTGGGGAACCTGAAGGGTTATTATTGTCTTGGTGGGACATCTGATGGCAGCATATCCCTCCCTGGTGTGGTGGTGTTGCTGTTGCCACAACTGCTTCTTATCGGTGTGGACAGGTGGGGCAGGTGTCATTTGTGGGCCCTGGGGAAAGGTCAAACAAACCCCAAGCCCGTAGCTGGACCAGAGCTCATGTTTTCAGCCAGCATGCTTAGACAAAGGGAGCTTCCAATTTCTTCAGGAAACGTAAATGTTGAGAAAACCTGGGCAAGGCTCTGTAGGTGGTGGTGTTACCCAGGTGCTCAGGAGGAAATGGTTTGAAGAGGTTCCACCACAAAAGGTGCCCTCAGGAAAAGTTCTTACTTAAAAGTGCCCTTCTCTCCCTGGACCCAGGTTGGGCAGCGGGGAGTTGCATCTGACGATGTCTTCCAGCACTTTGCAGCTTTTTTTCCTGTACTTAATTGTAGCCCCACTGCTACTGCAGCATTTGAAGTTGGAAACAAACCCATCAGCCTCCCAAGCCCTGTCCCTGGGTACTCCTGCCTTTTCCAGGGAGCCGGATCACTCTCTCCAAATGTGATCATATCCATTAATCACATGTTTAGAAGCCCATCATCTTTTCCTAATATCATTCTTTTTGCAGATGCTTCTCCATGCTTTTCTATAGTGGTTTCAACCAGGCCACAGCACAAAAAGGAGTCAAAAAATGTAGCTGTTCTCACTCAAAAATTTCCATTTTTGAGTAATAAGAACATTTAAAATTCATATGCAAGCAGACATGATACTGGAAAGCTTTTTTCATGCCACACCACACTGAAATTTTTGTGGTGTTTGCCCAAACATGATTGTAATTCAAGGAAACAGATGGGACCTGTACTGAGTGCAGAAGTCTCTCCAGCCACTGCTGCCAGCCACCGACCAGTCTCCCTTTGCCCTCAGCCTGCAGAACAGGTACAGGTTCTGTTGCAACTACCTCAGCAAAGCTTTGCATTGGAAATAAGGAAATTTTCTAAGGAGCTTCACAAATTTTCCACCAGTCTCTGAGTTAGGAATAATGGGAATACCATGGTAACAGCTTTCCCTTGCAAGAAGGAAGTAATATTTTGATGGGGGCTGCTATACAAGATGGAAACGAAACTGATACAAATGCTATGATTTTGAAATGAACTTAATAATAGATAAATCTTCTTGGAATGCATTATATAGTTATCTCTCTTCCACATATTTTATCCTTTGATAGATTTTTATAAAAGGAAAAAAATCAGGATACATGGGACAAATAAAACAGGAAAATTAATAATAAAAATAATAGTTGATAATTTTCATCTAAAGAAAGACACAATTTAAGGATTCTGCAAAAGACACCGAGATTGTTAAGAAGAAAGTAAGAACAACCCAACCTTACTGTAATCCCTTGCTACTGTAAATCTCTTGCAGTTTGAGAAAATAGATGGCAAAGTCTCTTCACAGATAAGAAAAGCTTATTTGAAAACAAAGAATACAGACAAATCATGGACATTAAAGGTTTTCAATTATTGTGGTACCAATTAAAGAAAACAACTGAGAAAAAAAAATTAAAGGAGGTTTCTTTTCTCTAGAAATAATGAAGAAATGTTTTCCTACATAATTTGAATAAAAATCCTGCAGAGGCTAGTGAAGACATCATTGAAGGAAATAATAAAGCTCCAGTTATTAATGGTTCCTCACTGTTCTGGCACAAACATCTCATTCTCATTCAGGGCTACTGAGCTCTTTTACCAGCTGTAATTCTTCCCTCACAGTTGTGGGCTTAGGACTATCCACTTTGCAGTTGGAAGGACCGAAGAGTGGAGACATGTTGCCACTGGATGGTGTGGTGACAGTTCTAGGGGTGTATGAAGTCAGGCTCACGAAGCTGTGTTCAGTTTTGATACAAATACCAAATGCATTCTCATCATAATGTATAGAAAGGGAAGGGATGCAGGTGTTTTCATCCTCGAAATCTTTGTGAGTAATGGAGTATATAAAGAGAATAGTAGTTTAGGTTTGGGTTGGTTTTTTTTTCCACTTTCATACTTAATGAACTGAGGCACAGATAGACTTTCACAAAACTGGAAGGTTGGCCTGCTGTGCTAACCAATGCATTCTCCGCAGAGAAAAGGATTTTACAGTTGCTTTGTAAAAGGGTTGGTATTGTTAAAAGTTCAGTGTCAGCAACAAAGAAGTACTAGAAGAGGTCAGATAAGAAAGGCAATGCAGTCTGGAGTTGTTACAGGACTCCTGATAAGCAGAAAGGAACAACGCTTTCCAAGAAGTACGAAAAAGGATGCTAGGAGTTACTGGCTGGACAATGTCCTTTGAAATGCTGAATGTCTGTCTTGTTGGCAGACCAAACGCAGGAGTCTTTTATCTCCCAGACCCACTGGACTAACATAGAAGAAAGCCAGGGTCTAACCTTTAGCCCTGAGGCCAAGTCACAGATTGGTTTGTACCCACATTGCTTATGGTGAGCTCTATCCAGAGCAGACTTGGTGCATCCAGCCCACATAGAACTTAACTGTGAATCTCCTTGGGGCCCCGTGTGGTGTTGCAGTAACCCTGAGGTATAAGTGTGGTGGGTTTTATGTTTTTCTTTTCAATTTGGTGTTTTTTCTTTTCTGTTGGAGGGATGGTTTTATTTCATGAAGCTGAAGATGCATGTTGCATGACCTGGGGCATGGCATGAGGTGGTAAGACCCAAACTGAGCACACAAAACTTGTTGGGATAACATTACAAAGCTGCATGGAGCATAGACAGCCCTACCTGTAGTCTTCTCCATGCTTTGGGGGAGCACTCGCCAGAGTGAGTTATTCCCAGGAGAGTGCTGAGGCACTGGCTCAGGAAGAGCTGACTGGAGCAAACAAAGCCAGAGCCAGGCAGATCAAAAAGTAAGCTCTGGGCATGATCAAGGCTCTCATGACTGACTTCACTCTAAGTTTAGCCAGAAAAAGGGGGAATAGATTGTAAATACTTAAACATACATGATCAGGAAAGAACAGCTGTTTTCATCAGTTAATTTGCTTTAGTATTCACCGAAGGGCTAAAGAAACCCATCTCATCAGAAGAGGTTGGGATCAGTCAGTGCTGGGCTGGAAGCCCATCTGATGTGAACTAGGGATGACCAATGCCACACCAGGCCCAGCCTCGAGACTCAGAGCTAAGCCCCAGCTAGTTTTGCGGGGAAAGAGTAGGGCTGCCATCACCCCAGGGCTGAGTACAGCTCCTGGCTTGAGACCTGTGAAAACACACATGAGCCTTGGACAGGCAGCACGTGGGTGCAAGGCGGGGAGCCTGGGGTTTCGAGGCACAGTCAGTCCAGCCCACCAACATGTGCCTTGCCAGCCAGTCTCACCCTCGGCCTGCATTTGCACCTGCTTTGGGAAAGGGAATGGCTAGAAATGGCTGTTGGGTGCCTCACATGGGTTATCCCTGTGGCCTGCTTCCCGACAGCTTGGAGAACACCCCTGCTCTAGGTGGGCAAGTGGTCCTAGGGCCAGCACAGCCAGCTGGCCTCACTGCCTTTGTCACGGTGCCCAAGTCAGGCTTTGAGGATTAAGAGACGGCAAGATACTAGAAATAAAATTTCTGATGGAATGCCAGCTATTTGTGCATTCCTCTGCAGCTCTTAAATTTCTACTTGCCCTGGTTTGGTATGGTTGCAATGCAATGAGAAGGTACAATATCTAACAGTTTTCTTTCTTATTTGCTTCTCATACATGCTGTGAGCTTCATGGCAGAGCTAACAGAAAAGCAAAAGCTAGAAGGAAAGCAAATCTACTACCTTAAGAATTAAAAAAAAAAAAAAAAAAGGATTGATTAATGATAAAAAACCTTAAAGCAGATTTCTAGTGGGCAGATGGTAAAAGACTGTTTTTGTCACTCAGAATGGTAGTGGTTAATTGAACACAAAAGATAAGGAAATAACAGATGCATTCATCAGTTAATTTGCTCTTCTATTCAAAACCTAGAAAAATTATAGTGACTTTAAGTAGGAGTTGTATCCCTGTTACAGTAAGAAAGGGCTTATTCAGACGACAGCAAGAATAGAAGGAGGTATTAAAGATGTCTCTTAAGTGGATGACAGAAAGCAGTAACTGGCTACGTCTGCTGAAGTTTTCCATTTTTGTTGTTCTATCATGAAAAGTCAGATCCCTTGTGATGCAAAAGGATGAAATGTGTTTGTTAATTATGTTTGAGTAAGATAACAAACTGTGATCTCAAAGCCATCTGTAAATGTAAAACCAGGTGGCTGAACAGCAGAATGAAGATTGCAAATAGAGGATCATAAAAATTTGGGGTGTAAGAACGACTTGTATGTCTGGTCTGTTTATGAAAAAATGCAGTAAACAGTTTCTATATTTGTAGGCTTTACTTTGAGAACAGAATTGCTCAGGATTTCCTTTTGCTCTTTGGCCCTCCTTTTTATCAAGAAAATTAAGGTTTTTGCAGGCTGCACTGTAAGCAAATTCTCCCTGAGGTAACCTTTCTTTGGTGTAGCCAGGTATGTTATTACCCCAGTGTGATTTCCCATGCTTCACCAAAGATGCCACTTGAGGCCCTTTGTGGAACATTCCTGTGGCTCCTCTCCACAGATAGCGTCACGTATGCACGAGTGTGGCAGGAACGAGACCTTCACACAATCAGTTGTAAGGCTCAT
>VYZQ01014481.1:72012-141142 GCA_013400655.1 Mystacornis crossleyi | reverse complement strand
TCACACAATCAGTTGTGAGGCTCATGAAAAATGGTGCTTTGTATTTCTCTGGTTTCTTCCTCTGACCTAGATTTTAGGATTTACTCCCCCTCCTGCTTTGGTTTGGGTTTGTTTTACTTATTCCTGGAAACCTGCTGTGATGATCTGAGTTACGGAGGAATGCTTGTCCTTCCAAATCTGAAGTCAAAACCCGTTTTCTGCACTGAGTGTCTTTTCTCAGCGTTTACCCTCCTCTCTTTTTCAAGACAGCAAAATTAACTAATTGAGATGAGACTTTACACACCATAACCTTTCATAAAACAGAATTAATTATTTTCTGTAATAAGTGGACAAATCACATATAATGGGAAGAAGTACTTAAAGAAGTGAAAAAGACTGTTTTTCAGAAACATTTCTGTAAATTTTTTTTAATGTGAAGTACAGATTCGCATTTTTTAAAAAGTCCACTAATCTTGCCCCCAGATATTCCTAGTAAGCAAAAGCCATTTCCATACACTTGCTAAACTTGCTTTCAGTTGATATGTGTTTAAGGCATGAATATGTGAAGTATAAGAATGCAACCAAAATAGGTGTATACATGTTCCCTTTGTGAATATGATGTGCATATCTTAAAGATCTGTTATCTTTGTTAAGTGAAGTATGTTACTGCAAACCATTCCTCAGGATGAGTACTTTAGTAAACAAACAGGTAAAACTAGGTAAAATTGGGTTGCAGTTAGAGCAGAATTAGAAGTCAGTCATTTAACTGGACTTCTTGGTTTTGCAAACCAAAAAGTGTTCCTCTGCAGGATTTTAACACACGCTTTGGAAAATAATCTGTCTTCATGAGTGCTGAGAGGCAGTGATACCCAGACATAACGTGCAAGAATCTTGCTCTGTGTATTGCAGGCATCTGCAAAGATTATATTATTGCAGCCCCTCCCTGAAATGAGGAGACATTTAACATTGCCATGGTTAACGTTAAATAAACAGTGCTGGAAAGCAGCTTTTAGAGTGAGCTCTGGAGTTTGATATGGAGGAATTGTACCTCTCTAGGCAACTTCAGGTCGTTTCTAATATAGCATTTACTATACCCGTAACCACAGCGGGAGCTTGTACCACTGGATCATGTACGTGGCTTTAGCTCTGTGTCAAAAGCAACCAGAAAATTGGAGCTAGTTTGCATCATCATGTGAAAGGGTTACGGGAAAAACATGAAGGTTTGAGATGGAGTAAAACCTGAAACTTTAAAGGAATTTGATTTTTGCCTCATTGTGGAAAGTCTGGCCTTTCCAAAATTTATCATAGTTTCTTGGAGTTATATAAGGTGTTTTCCCTTCTGAAATGCATGAATTAATTGATCAACCCAAATTTCAGTTTAATTAAGCTTTCACTTGTGACTTACTCTTTGATGTGTGTAAATATATTCTGTATAACATCAGCTTTTTTTTCATGCTAATTTTGAAGTCCTTTAAAAGTGAAATGGGGATGCCTCTAATTGAAACATTGGCTCTGTATCTCCAAAGTATGGTGCCTCCTAATTATTTATTACTTCCCTCTAGAGAACTATCAAAGCGATATTCTGAAAATCTGAAATTCTGAATTTTCGGAATACACACTTTATAAAAAAATGTTGAAAGCTATTTGCAAGATTTCTTAAGCAATCAGAGCTCTTTAGGATGATTTCTGAATTGGCCGTTACAGTACATCACATGCACAATGAAGTTAAATTTTCATTATTAAAAATTAGCAACTAAAAATGAGGCAGAAGCATCTATGTGGAGTGTTTCATTGCTGCAGATTCAGAATCTGAAATGCCTGTCACATCTGCAGCTCATTATGACCCGAAATGGGAGAGCGCCTGGTACATCTGCGAGAACAATGCCTGGTGACTGCTGGCGCAAGTGGACATTGCTGGTGCAGGGTGTGCAGGGTGCCAGCAAGTCTTTATCCTCGACGTCACGTCCCACATTGCCTCCCGACAGCTGGCACGGGAAGTCATCATCGCCTTTGCAGCACTTTGTCTTCATTTGTATTGAAGGCACTGAGAAGCCTCATTATTTTTGAGGAGGGCATTTTCAGTGGTGGCTGGTTGTTGCCCGTGTGCTGCCTGTGGGACCAGGGTCTTGTTTTCCATGCTTGTGTCCAGCAGATCCTTGGCTGTCTGCAGCAGGGAGGCATGGGCACGAGGCCAGGGAGCACCTAGCATTGACAGAGGTGTGTGCTGTGGGTTGGTGGGACCCCTTTCCCTGGGTCTTCATTCCAGTGTCACAGATATGGTGGAGTGTTAGCATCCACCAGTATGGGTGATGGTCTTCATCCCCTGTAGATGGTAGGGCTTGGAGGGATTTGAATACTCAAACTCAGTGGAAAGTTCACAGGAACAGAAAGAGGTACATCTTACTCATACAAACACATATGCCCCTTTCCTCCTGTTTTCAACTCTGAAACAAAGAAAAATTATTAAGATCTTGGGTTTAGTACCCACAAAAATTGTATTTTCCCCAGACTTGTTGTCAGGAATAGAAGAATCATTTTAACAAGCACGTCCAACAAAACCAAAGCGAAGTGCTCCCTTGGGATAAGCCAAACACCTGGCAGGGACACTGAAACCCCGTCAATTTAAGTTTGGCAAAGCACTAAGCAACTGAGCGCGCGTGGGACGCAGCACCTGGCACCTTTTCCAGCACAAGGAAGGACTTGTGCTAGACCTGGTCCGCAAACCTCCTGCAGCCAAGGTGATGCTTGCAAGACAAGCAACGCTGCTGTGAAAGTTGCCACTTACCTGGGTCACAAAGCCCAGACCTTGCTTCTCCTCCCTGTAGTGTGCCATGTGTGAAAAGCTGCCTACAGGACATTGGTATTTACTTCAACCTGTTGCTCACCAGAGAAATTTAGGACTCAGCAATACAGGTGGAGTCAAACTGAGCTCACCTCCATTCATCCATGCACATGTAAACAGGAAAACAATGGCTAAATGGAACAAAAAATACCCCACCTTGGCTTGACGGGGTTTGCCCGAGCATATTTAGGAGGTGGAGGAGAGGATCTGGGGGTTGTTTTGCAGGGATGGTGCTGGGCAGAAAGCAGGCAGCTGTGTTTGCAGCAGCTCACTTTAGTGAGCACTATGCACACAATTACTGAAGTAAGAGATGTCAGTGAACAAATGCATTTGGCAAACTATTTGTGCTTAATGTATGCTGATTCTGAAGTCTCCAGTGGTTTTCTTTGTCCCTTGGGAAAAAAGGGGGGGTGGGGAGAGAAAGTGTCGGGTTGCCATGACAACAGAGCAGGGCTGAGGAGAGATGAGACTTATCATATTTTCATTTTTGGTGCTCTATATAAAATTATGTAGGTAATTACACATGTACTGATTTGCCATGCGGCAGAGCAACTTCTTTTCAGGACACTGCATGTCATGCAACACTATACTGAGCTCCTTTTAGAGCAGAGACACAAATGTATTGACATTTTGCTGGGAATATTGCTGGAGAAATTACAGCAGCGGGAACGAAAGAGGGTGTGACAGCAGCCCTGCTCTCCTTTAAGAAACAGAATAAGAATCAATTAACAAGTTGCCAGTGGAAACCTGGCTATAATTATAGCTCTATTATGCTGGCCGTGTTGTTTTCCCATAGAAAATACAGTTTTTAATTAACTTGTGGATTTGGCACTGACACCTACGCACTCCCTGGCAAGAACAAAGTCGGTGTTTCCCTGCTCAGGATTGGCACTTTATCATAACTAAAGGTGCCAGTAGCACCCACAGAGCTGCCCTTAACCAGGATGATCTGGGCATGGTTTTTCCCAGTCTGGAGGAAAGCAGGTGTAGCTCTTCCTCCCACATTATATTTTGCAGATAAGAAAGCAAAAGGTGTTTTCCTCAGTGGAAGTGTTATCCTTCCTGGAGGGTACCTGAACTGACTGGTCAGACGGGGGCATGGAGGGAAGGAACAGCTGGTGGTTCTGGGGGAGGAGTGGGTGGAGGTGGATCTCTCTCAGTGCCCAAAGGCCATGTCCGTCATGCAGTCCATGAGATGCTCAGTGCAGGAGCTTGGGGAGTACAAAGTCTGGCCAAGGTCCTGAACAGGACTGATTCTGCATTGTCAGGAGAGGGTAGGGAGGAACCCTCTGCCACCTAGACCTTACCAAGATACCCGTATGTTAAGTCTGTTGGGATTTTTTTTCTTCCACTTCTTTGCCTGCCACTTTTTCTGAAAGGCAATGCCGAATTACTTGAGGGAAGTAAGAATATTTCAGCTGTGGCAAACATACTGCTTTTAAAATGCAAATGTGTTATACATGTATACACCAGGCACTGCTGCTGCTGCTTTTCTTCTGGCACCGTTGCCTTGAGAGCAGTTCAGTTTTTGAGTGTAATGCAAAACCAAGAGGGGTTTTCCTACAGAAGTACTTTTCACTGAGTAGCATGTTTCTAAGAGTGACCTGTGTGGGGTGCTCAGGGAATTAGTCTAAAATGGAGGATGTTTTTAAAGCAAAAAAACATCTTGCTCAGTGGTATATTCTGCCTGCTGCTGGCAGCCAGCAGCTTTCCCAGGCGGGGCATTGTGTGTAGTTTGGGGGTCAGTAATGGATTTCTTTCTGAAACCCTCTGAGAAACCTTTTATTTTCTCTCTTTTTTTTTTTCCTTTTCACGTACAGTTTTGGCTATTACCACATCCTATAGCATTCAGATTCACTTACAATTATGCTTTCAATAAAAAGATAATCCTCTGATTTATTTCAGGCCTGCTGACTGATAATTTTTCACTGAACAGTTTTTGTGCAGTAAGAAACTGTGAATGCTTGTGCTGCTTAGGCAGGCTGAGTCTGTTCTGTGTCTTCTTGTGTGGAAGGCTCTCCAAGCCCCAGCCTCTCCTTACACTCTCAGCCCTTTTCTCATTCCACTGTGTCCTGTCATTGCTTGGAAGCTCAGCAAACTCTGAATCACCACATAGGAATTAATGGAACCATGCAATTATTTTGAATTGTGCGTTGCTTAGATTGCATTTTTAAGTCAAGTCAGAGGAAGCAGGTTTATCCATGTATATGAAGTTTGAAACAGCTAATTAAGAAGGATAATAAATGATACTGTAAAAATAGTTTCTGAAACATTTCCTCAGTTTTCTTTGTGTGGCCAGTGAACTACAAAATCATGAGTCAGAGCAAGCCAATAGGTATGAAAGGTGGTATGGATCTTCCAGGTCCCTTCCAACCCAGACCATTCTAGGATAAAAAAGCCAACGGGTAACTTTCCATGTATTGAATGTTTCTCCACCTGGAATTCATTGTTTGCTTAATTTAACATGTTTTCACCATGTATCTTTGAGTTATTGGTGTTACTTTATCATCTGTCTGTGAAAGAGATTACACCACTGGTAAACAATAACATGAATATTGAGCTGTGGCCACAGAGAGGGGAGATCCCTGTGTCCTTGCAGAGTCACAAACAGTTTAGGGTTTTTTTTCCCTTTTGTAGGTATTATCAGAAAGCAAATAAAATGCAAAATCCACACCATGGTGATTCTAGGCAGGTAAAAGCTGTACTGTGCTTAAGGGAGTCTCTGAAGCGCTCACAAGCCTTGAGCCTTGAATGGACAATGAGGATGGTCTAAGGATGGAAAGAGGCAAAGACCCTGGTCTGACTAACTCCCTGGTTCTGGAGTGGGTGGGCAATTAGACCAGCCCAGGGATAAAATATAGTAGGATGAAATAATGCAAGTTTATTTCCCCCCTTCAGAATATCTCTGGAAGAAGTCCTTGCAAGGTGAACCTCAGCTGCACTAGAGCACTGTCTTTCCTGGCGAGGCTTTGAGATTTGCTGTTTACAAACCTGGGTCCAGTCTTGCTGGCTTGGGATCAGCCAGAGAAGGAGCATACTGGGGAGGACTTTTATGGGACTCTACGTGGGATCACAGGACATCACTGGGAGTGCCAAGTGACAGTTTCAGGTGTTTCATCTTCTGATTTCATGTTAAGAGTTGGGGCTGCCCTGAGAGATGTCCCTCTAACATAGGAAATTAGTCCTGGAAAAATAAGTGTTGGGGTTTTTTTTTTTCTTTTGGGTTTTTTTTTTTTTCCATTCTAATACTTGGAAATGAAGAGGAAGTTTACAAGCAGCTAGCAGCCTGTAGATTGCATTTTGGTAAATCACCTGGAGTGCTGTATTTACGATACTTTAGCTGTGCTGATGTTTGCTCTCACAGAAGGCAGAGGTGCTTTCAGAGCCTCAAGGTCATTTGTGAGCAGCAGGGTTGGGGTGCCTGGCCTCAGCAGCTCCCCAGGTTTTTCTGAGCCTGGCAAGTCTCATGAGTGACGGCACCATGCTGCTGAAGGTCTGTTTTCTTAAGGAATGCCATAGCCCTGATGGTGTTTGGATGGGAATGGAGAATTGTGGTGAATGAAATGGCTGTGTGGGCAGGAGGAATGGGTCAGGTTCTTATTTATAGCAGCCAAAGAAATTAAAAAGGAAAAAATTTCCTCGTTCTGTTCACCTTGTTAGGGTTAATGCAGTGAAACAGAGCAAAATACAGAGCTTTTTCAGAAATTGTTTTCCACCTGGTGGAATCGCTTCAATTATTTTAAGTCAAGGAAATCCTGTGTTTCCTCAGCAGCTGTTGCAGTAAAGATGACTGGTCACTTTGCATATATATTTATATTGCTGGAGGGTTTTTTTCACTTTATTACTGAATGGCCCTTTACAAATTACAGATATTCAGTTGGTTAAGTGGCTGGACATTTGACATCATGTTTCCTGAAATCTTGCATGAAAAGATATTTGCATCAGAGATGCATGACCATTATTACATTGGTAGGAAACTTAATAAAACAGCAGAAATGGTGAATTGAAATGGCAGCATACAGGCTGTAAGAGAGGAGACTGGGATTCTAGCAAAGTTTGGTATCGGGGACATTTTGGCATAAGACATAGAAGCAGACCACACATTCTGATTCAGAAACAAGGCACTTATGTAGGGCGATCACAAATATACCAGTAATGGTACAAAAGAGTACAAAAAAAGAAGAATCCTAATTTTGGTTGAAATAGGGAAAAGTAAGACGGGGCTTAGAAAACATAGGGGCAATTCATATAAGGGAAATAATAGAAAAGAGAAGAGACCGAGAGGTGGAAGAATTAGCCTTGTGATTTTGCATTTAAAAGTTGTAAAATCCTCCCTCTCTCCTGGGCCTCTGTCAGCAGACCTGTGTTTGTCACATGGTGGGGGGACATGTGACATGTGCACGACAGGCACAACCTTTACACCAAGTATCAGTAAAGAAACTGGTGGTCCATTCTGGCTGTAAGATGTCCTCTGTATTTTTAAATCCTGTTGATTACAAGAAGAAGGGAAGAGTGGACCTTGTCTTTTGGGCAGTATGTATTTTTAAATAGGAATGGCACTGACGGAGTTCATGTATATTTTTGCCATTAAACAATGTCATTAATTCTGAGCTTCTGCTTCAGGCCTTTTGTTAAAGTTGAGATGCTCAGTACTCCAGCCCTTGTGTGTTGTACAGTTGTGAAGACTGTGCTTGCTTGGTCNGAGAGGTGGAAGAATTAGCCTTGTGATTTTGCATTTAAAAGTTGTAAAATCCTCCCTCTCTCCTGGGCCTCTGTCAGCAGACCTGTGTTTGTCACATGGTGGGGGGACATGTGACATGTGCACGACAGGCACAACCTTTACACCAAGTATCAGTAAAGAAACTGGTGGTCCATTCTGGCTGTAAGATGTCCTCTGTATTTTTAAATCCTGTTGATTACAAGAAGAAGGGAAGAGTGGACCTTGTCTTTTGGGCAGTATGTATTTTTAAATAGGAATGGCACTGACGGAGTTCATGTATATTTTTGCCATTAAACAATGTCATTAATTCTGAGCTTCTGCTTCAGGCCTTTTGTTAAAGTTGAGATGCTCAGTACTCCAGCCCTTGTGTGTTGTACAGTTGTGAAGACTGTGCTTGCTTGGTCCTTTTTCTGAGCTTTTTCCTCCAGATAAGTGAATTTCAGGACACATGTCTTAATGTTTGTTATTTTATTTACCATGGGCCAGTGACAGCTTTTGGGCTGGCAGTGATTTTCAAAGTTGTTTCTGTCCTCCTATTTGACTCTTTTCCAAGGGCTTTGGAGACTAAGCAGGTGACCCACCACCTTTGTAATTCCGCTTCAAGAACAGAAGATTATCTACTAGTGAAGTACCTACTAATTATCTGAACGGTTGTGTAATTCATCTTGGCTGTCTTCATATGACAGAACTACTTTTTATGGGGGGTTTTGGTTTTTTTTTTTTTTTGTTGGGTTTTTTTTTTTTTTTTTTTTTTTTTTTTTTTGGTTGGGTTTTTTTAGCAGTGAACAATAAAAGGTCAAATTTTCTTGTGGTTCCTTGCATAAGGTTTCTGGCTCTTGGTAGGCAGTGTCAGGTGTTACCATAATAAGGCATAGGAAAGTTACTTAATTACTGTCACTTAATTTCAAATTGTCAGGTTTTTTTTTTGCTATTCATTGGTTCTTTAGTTGGTGTATTGTAATGAATTTCAACGATAGGATAAATGCTTCTTGGGTCATCCTGATATTAAGTGTGTGAACCCTATATGCAGTAAGGTATGGCGTAATTATTTTTCTCTCCTGTTATGTGATGGATTTTGTACCTACAATTAGGAAGCAGAAGAAGTTGAATTACATCTGTGAACAGATGGAATTAGAGCTCCTGAGGCTGCTGTGTTCTCTGGGAAGACACAGCAACAACATACCAGAGAGAAGAGGATTGGTGAAAAAGTGTCTGTCAGAAGACAGGAGCGATAAATGCCAGGAAAGAGTGTAGCTAGCCTTTCTATTCTGGGGGATTTTCCAAATGTGTCTAGTTTGCAATGACCATCCAGCAGTTTAGACAGCAAGCTAAAGTAAATTGGTTTGGTTCATTATTTACGAAAAGTCGCAGCTCCAGGTAAAACAAAGCTACTGAATTGGTTCAGTGTTTTCAAAACTGTTTGTGTTGATATAAACTAAATTACACAAAAAGGTAAAAATATAAAAAAGAAAGTAACTTGGATCAAAATTGGATTTTCTTTATTCACATGAAGGACTTGAATAGAATGGATTTTTTTGGTTGGTTGGTTGGTTGGTTGGTTGGTTGGTGTTCTTTTGTTTTTTTCTTTTAGTTTGGTTTGGTTTGCTTGTTTATTTGGCTGGGGAAGGTTCAGCCAGAAAAGAAGATGACAGTAGAGCTCTCTTTAGCTGTTTTGATTTCTTTTTTCCCCAAGGTATTCTCCCTTTCAGGAGAAGGCTGGGTAACAGGTCTACCTAGAAACACAAGTGTACACAAATGTGCTACAAATGTAGTACCCAGATCCATCAGTCTAATTCCACTCTTGCCGTTTGTTTTTGTTAAGAGAAGGGCTCATGATCTCATTCTTTCTGCCTGTCTTCTGACTTTTCTTTCTCCATTGAAATAGCATTTCTCAAATCATACTAATGTCAAAATTGAGACATTCTGTTGCTTTGCATGTATAGTACTGTCAGCTGATCAACATGAAATTTTCTTCTATAAATCTAGCTATAAGTAAATGTATATGAATTACTGGAAAACACTGTAATGTAACAGTGGAGTGCTGTAAAGCACCATGAAAATTCTTCAGGACTGTGCAAACTAGAGGAGGGACACTGTGTTAGACTGAAGAAACAGCTGTCTGACCCAGATGTTATCAGAAAAAAAAATTGTCAGCAAATGGCTAACCCTGAGATACAGAGATACGGTATTTTGCTGTGCTGAGAGGTACTTTATATGTGTTCTTCTCAAAAATCTGGCTCAGTGTCAAAATAACTTCCTGCTCTTTTGTAATAGAAATTCAAACAGGTGTAGCACAAGTCTGTGACAATCTCTCAGAGGCTTTACTCCCTGGAAATGTTTTGCTCCCCAAAGGTTAATAGTTACGGGGTGGGGAACGGCGGGGGGAATGATTCGAAGGTTCTTGTAACCCCTTTCTCTGCTCAAGTGATACTTGCAGTCAGGAACCCAGTGATCTCCAACGTTGTTCTGGTTCTGAACAACAACTGGTTGTGCTGCAAATTTTAAATACTTCATGTAAGCAATCAGCTGCTGAAAAACATGCTTCTATTTTCCATATCACAAAATGAAAGAGTAGTTGGCTTTCTGTCCTCATTTTTGTTTTCCTTTCCACAGTTGTGGATTTGTGTTTTGTCCACAGGCCAAGTCTGTGTGGTTCTTGGCAGGCTGCTCGGACATTTTTCTACTGAGCTTGTATCAGAGCATCTTAGTCTGGGTTATACATGAAATAATGCAGAAAGGCTCAATAAAGAGAAACCTGTACTACAGCCTTTAATTAACGCTCTCTGTGTGTGCGTGTAAGTGATAGGCGATAGGCGAGCTGCAGATGCAGAGTTTCATTTTGATGCTCTATTGCTTTTTTGCTCTGCAATGACATTAATAAATAGATGCAGGCGAGCATTTTAGATTTCATTACTGCCTGAAACGCCTTTACTTTTTGGCTTGCCCCAGTTCATTTATGAGGCATCATCATGCTCAAATTAGAAAGAGACTAAGCTGTATGTCACTGCTGAGAATTATTGGATTATTCAATTACTGTGAACGGTGCTCATGGAATAAAATATTCAAGAAATATTGAAGGAAAAATTCCTGGAGCACCCAGCTACATAAAGGTTACATGTTCAGGCATGGTTGTAGTCCAAATGTAAGGCAGGGGGTTGGGATTAGGGCAAGGGGCAGCTGCAGGGTTGTGCATTGTGGCTGGTGGTTTTTTTGGAGTGATGAACACTGGCCTGGCCTTTCTGGTGAACTGTCAGTGTGATTTAACAGAGGGGGGGAAAGAGGTTTGTGAGGCATTCTGGGCTTGAGATGTCCCCAGCAGTTTACAGGGGTGCTGATGGATGCTAGGTGGTGTTCCCAGACAGCTAGGCCTGGGGACCAGGAAAAATCCCATAAGACTACACTGATTTCTTTGTCACCTGGCAGTTCTGGGAAATGAAAAACAAATGGCACGTGGCTGATTCTGATACTTTCAGTGTGCTTCTCTTTAGAAAATGAACCTTTTTCTTTAGCTGAATGACTTAAGGCAGGAGCTAGTCACAGTTTCCATGCTGAACTGAGCTCTGGGTTACCTAAAACTGAATATCTAAATTATTTATATTGCCAGGCCTGCATTGGCATCAAGCATGGGATTAGGCTGTTTTGTTCATGTGTAGGCTAGAGTCACTGGTTTGAACCAAACATAACCTTATTAGGATTATGTCTGTACTTGCACTTCAAACTTTGGCCATCTTTCTCCCAGGAAATCTGTGTTTGTTTTATTTTAACCACAGCTCCTTCATGGTAATAAACATTGCTATTTAGTGAAGAATTTTAGATAACTGAGAGTACTCTGGATGGTGAAAATTTGCCTTCTGTTGTCTAATAGACTGTACAGAAGTAGGTAAGTCAGTCAACGGCAAAATAAGTATTACAGGAAACCAAAGCATGAATTCATTAATTTTAACGATAATGTTGCTGTTTTACACCAAGCTTAAGTGAATATAAATGCAACTTATCGAAGAGTCACTGGAAAAAGCCATCTGTGCAGGTTTTTCAAATCGCATCTGTGCTTAAACTAACTCTGCATTCTAAGAAGCAGCAGCAGCAGCAGCAGCAGCCGCCGACCTTCAGCTGACTCCCAGCAGCATTTCCTCTTTCAGCAGCAGCAAGGAGCAGCCAGCCGCTCTGCTGTGGATGTTTGGGATGGTGGTAGTACGTCAGATCTTTTATTTTTACCACTAACACGGTCTTCCCATGTTTGTTATCAGCGGGTGGTTTGGCAGGATAGTTCAGATTCGATGCTTTGAGCAGAGAAATGGTGAAATGAGCTAATTCTTAATAAGCCTAGTTATCCCTTCCCTGTTATTTGCAGCACTGTGGTTAATAGGGCATCAGTACTCAGTCTAAGAAGTTAAAAGAATGAAACAAAAAGCCCATTGTCTGCGTAGTGATGAAGGTAATTAAAAGAGAACGGGACCGAGAGGTTCCATATGATGTAAATCGATATCTTTGGGCTTTTTTTACACCTCAGACCTTTTTCCCCAAATGAAGTCGACAAGTATTTCTGCTCTATAAATTTGGTTCACAACTCAGTGATGGCTTTTTTGCTCATCAAGGGGTGCAAAAGGTTTTTGTTATGGTCACTGATCTTCCAAGAAATCTTAATAATTTGAAGACATCTGCATTCATCTAGATGCACAGAAGGAAAAAGACAATTTCATCTTGCTTCTTTATTTGTGATGGATCTCTGGTTTTGTTTAAAAAAATAATGCACTCAGGGAACAGATCGTTCGGGAAATCAGTGGAAACAGTTCCATGTTAAATTTATAGATCCAAGTATGTTATCCTTGGCCTTTCTTGAAATGCTCCAGTGGGATGTCTACGTGAGTATCTCCAAAGGTAATAATATTGATGAAGTTAAAGTGATATGGAAAACTGGCTAGTGTAATTATTCATTAAAATTTTTTAAAGCTGCTGTGAGCATTGAATCCCAAGTCATGCTAGCAGCTACAACACAAAGAGGGAGACAGGCCAATTTTGAGAGGTATTGTCTAAACCGTATTTATTTGACTGAGAATGACATAAGTCAGAGTTGTTGTCAGCTTCTTCTGAAGGGTCTTGAAGTCAGACTGCTTGAATTTTTTGTAACAATTATTACTAAATTTGACTCACACGGGCAGAGTTCATTAAATGTGTTTCTGATGCTGCTCCCACCCCCACTTCCAAGCCAAGGTCAGAGGCCAGCCAGATAGCTGATTATTTCATCTCTCACCCTGCTGCACAGACAGTGTATTAGAGCGGCACTAATGTCTGTGCTAAGATTAGTAGCAAGCCACTTTTAATCTTAACTTGCAGTTGGACACGTCTGACCTATAAAGCGTAGGTGATGAGAAGTGATGTCCGATTTAGTGGCTTTCCTCTGCTAGAGTGGAGATTGTCAATTTTGTGGCATTTAAAACTGTTTCGTCTCTGCTGGGAGCGATGACTTAAGGCAGCAACTAAAGTCTACGAAAATGCAAACTGACCTGCAAATACTCATCAGCAACCAGGCAGTTCCCAGCCTTAGAAGTGAGCACATTAAAGGAGGAGGCAGTCCACTTTCTCCAGGGAAAGGAAGTGACTCTCTCTGCTTGTGAGAATCAAGTTTATCAGGGTCATTAAATTCTGATGTCAAATGTGACTTTTAGGACATGACTTACTGAATCAGCATGTCTGTGGAAAATCTTTAATGTATTAATTTTTTTATAGTTTCATGCCACCTTAATAACACTATGATTTATTTTTTCAAATGGTAACACAAAATGATATATTTGAAGCCTATGAGATGTTTTGATGAACGCTTTCTTTGATATTCTATGTGTCCATAAACTCCAGGCTGGAGCATCTCAGATTCAAGCAAAAATGCAGAAGGTGTGTTTTGGCATGACTGACTTACAAAAGTCATGCCTCTCCAAACTAATAATTACATTAGATATGATTTTTCATGTTCATTTTGCAAAACATTGCCGTATAATCCTATGACCTTGCTTCTTTTCCAAAATACCACCATGGAATGCATGATAAAATTTTATCCTGTTACTTGTTAATTGACATCACTTGAGTATATGGGAATGTTTCTCAGTGTGCTACTAGGACTGAATAGTTTGTCAATAATATACCCACTCTTTTGTTGTCTTTCAGTGATCTTAATCTTGTTACATTCTGGTGTTGGGGTATCTTCAAGCTTCACAGCCCAGGCCTCTCTAGAGTGAGCTGTGTGTTAGTGTGGATACACCTTTCCCATGTATGCACAAGTCTGCACAAGTGTTATCAAGCATTTTGCACAGGAAGCCTGTTAGGTTGCCAGTGGCTCACATGGTGTCATCTGCCAAAAGATGGCCTCCTGTCAAATATCTATTTCAGCTTTTTAAAAGCCTGAATATAATAGAACCAGATTCCTAGCCTGTCTCAGACGTGATCATGGTTCCCATGTGAAGATGCTGGCTGCAGGTAAATCCCCTTCTGACAAGGAATTCCAGAGCATGTGGTGCTGGAAAGGTCAAACTCATTTGCAGGGAGTTGTGTTTAACTGTGCGATGCAGAAGTGTGCTTCATTACTTGTAATTAATCCTCACGGTTCCTGAATGTCAGTTTACAGACACAGTTGTGAAGGTAGTCCATGGAAGATAATTAATATTTGTTATTCCTGACTTTGAAAAGACTCTGGATAGCAGTGTTTTTAAGTCTGTCCTACTGGGAGAGCCTATGAGGAAATACCCTGATTAAATCATCAGTGCTGTTATCTGTGTCTTAAACTGTTGTCTTACAGTAATTACTGCCTTTTCACAACAGAAGGGCATGGGGTGATACGGTGGAAGACACACGTTGGCAGATTTTCACAGTTTCAGAGAAAATGTCCTTCGGGGAAAGGTTAATGCAGTTATCAGGCAGGTTAATGCTCTGGCGTTCCCTGAGGGCTGTTCATTGATATGGGTACAGGGGGGTTCGTCTATAGTATTTTTATCTCAAAACTATTAGGCTGCTCAAAGAGAGTGAATGAAATCTAAAAATACATGTTTTATTAACAGCAGAAATTTCTCTTAGAAAATATAGGTCACATTCTCCACAGTCGGCAGTGTAAAGTTAGAACAGCTAGTTGTAGCTAAAAGTAGAAAATATTCTCAATTCTGTGAATTTCACCTTGGGTTCAGATGAGATTTGGGCTCCCTATTTGCATAGCAGCTTCTGTTTGGAATCTTACCATTCTTTATCTGTATTATATTGTAGACTGAACTGAAAGATTTAAAAAGAGTGATTTTCTTGCTTTGTAGGTCCATTATCAAACTGAAGCCATAATCTTACTTCGTGTTTTGATTCTGATGTGAAGCATTTTTCAATTTTATGTAAACTCTGCAGCTTAAAAATACTCACGAAGACTGATTTTTGTGCAATTTTATGGTCTGCAAACGGAGAGATTACTTAGTACCTCATACAGAATTTGACCCTCTATAGTCCAGCTCTTTCATTTCTTCCATTCTGCTGTTTCTGTAGGAGAAACAAATGTACAATAGGCTTATTCGCATGCTAGAGTTATTAGAAAATGTTTCTGGATTAATTTAAGTACTCACTGGTTTTTGGGCAGTTCTTAAGATGAAGAGTTTTCTGGTTTGAATCACAACTTTCTCTCATTAGAGTGACTCTAAATTACTGTGGAAAGAGGGAAAAGCAGTTTGTAAGTTTTGGGGAAATACCTCTATTAGTGAAAGGGCTTTTTGAATATGAAATAGCCCATTTGATATAATGCTGGTATTTTATATTGTATTGGTTTATGAACTAGGGTCAAACTTCTTGGCTATGAATTAGAAAAATTAACTGCCTGGATTTTAGTGCCATCTTTCTGGCAAGTGTTCAGTGATCCACTGAAAAAATTTAATCTTTTTTCTACTTCACTGGTTTGGCCATCATAAGCAATGTTATTAATTATGGGCTCTGAAGTAGCAGCTTTCTGTCTTTTGTGACCTAGTACTCACATTGTCAGAAGTGCTGCATTTGCCACCTTCATGGTACTAATTAGTATGTTTATAATGAGCCTCCACTCCAATACTGTAATCCTCATTAGTCTACACACCTGACAGCAACTTGCATATCTCAATGGCAGACACAAAGTCAGTGAGCTGAATTCTCTGCCATATGGAGGTTGGCTATGAAAATCCACTTCTCTCTAATTCTATCCCAAATGTATCAGTGTTTTATTACTACCCCTTCTTTATGGATAATGGGTTACAAACATTGGAGAGTTTTTATACAGAGGTTTTAAGAAGCAAGGAATGATAGTTTTGAGCAAGAAAAGAAAGAAATGGATTGATGGGATAATAGTCCTAAAGCTAGCGAATGGAAGGATTTGATTTCCAGGGTTTGCTGTAAAGTTTGCTCTCAGAGTCATATGACAGCCATAAATGGCACAGGGTGCAGAGATGTAATTTCTGCAGGGAGGTCATGTTTGTCAGGAGTGGCTTGTTTGCCAAAGTGCCAATATACTTTGACACCTAAAAGCTGACAAACTAAAACATCATGTTGTCACACAAGGGATACGGTTGGAAAAAGTGTGCAGTGGAAACAGACTGAAAAGCAAAGGAGAGAAGAGAAGAGAAAAGCTTTGCCAGCAGTATAATGGGATACCTCCATCCAGTGGTAGCATTATGGTTTTGACAGTCCTCGTTACAGGATGGATTGTCTTGCAATGAATGCAGCTTCACCCAAGCAAGGTGGAGCAGGTGTGGCCTGAGCATTTGGGATCAAACAACAGTTGAAATTCTGGGGTCCCCCTGAGTGTTGACACATGCCACTGGCTCTCCCAAGTGCGGCGGTGATGTGGTGCTGTACCTTCTGCACCAGCAGGATTTATTTGGGTCCACAGAGATGGCTGGTCTAGTCCCACTCACCACCAGCCTCCCTTCTCCTGCCATCTCTCAGAAATTTGCTTCCACTGAGTTTGGGGCGGTGATGTAAAATATAAAGTTCCCATCCGATTTATTTCTGTCTAAGGATTTAGAGTCATAGGACCTGAAGCTTGTTTCGCCTCTGGCTTAAACATTTTTATGCTTGTCCTGCCAGACTGCTGCTAGCAGGGGGTCCAGATCTCCTTACCCCATGTATTGCTCTCGGTGCTTTTTCTCCCTCTCCTTTCCCTCTCCTGCCGCTGCTGGGGTTTGCCCAGCTGCATGAGGGAGCAAAACNCACTCTACCCCACCTCTTTTTTCCAGTTCTAAATCTTGAGATGTCTCTGCTCCCCCACCTGAGAAGATGCCACCAAGACCAAAAAAAGGACAATTGGGCCCCTCCCTTGTGGCTGGCTAGGTCCTTTGTTTCTCTTAAGTACCCCAGCAATCGCCCCTTAACATGGGAAAAAATTCCTTTGAGAGGAGAAGAAAAGAACACATACACACACAAAAAGAAAACCTCCTCAACCCCCAACAACTTCATCTTGGGTTAATTTTCATATGGGTTCGTTCCCTGATCAGCTCACTGCACAGCATCCAAATACTCTTGCTGGCAGGAGCAGACGGGAGAGGAAAGAGCACTGCAGGTGGCGAAGAAGGCCGGAGCATCCTCTGCAGCAGCAAGGCTGGTTTACACTGGGGCTTTGTGCTCCTCTGTCACAGCATGTTAGACAGAACTACCTCAGTAGGTGGGTTTGTCACTAGGGATGTTGCACCGAGCACTGGGATGACCAAGGCACAGAGGTTGCAACCACCCACAGAAGGCTGGCACCGTCCTAGCCCACCTCACCAAGGATTGCCATGATCACCTTCCTTCCCAGTTTTCACTGATTTCTGGGGTTTTTTGAGTCATAGAAGGTATGGATAAATTCTTACTCTCAAGGCTTTTTAAAAGGAGCTGCACTTGGGAGAAACTTCTCTTAATAACGTCCTGTCACTTTTCAAATTCTTTTTAGAATTTTCCAAATCCATAATACAAAGAAAATCTGCGATTTTCCCTAATAATAACCTCTATATGTACTTAATACTAGGTTATTGTTAATGGTTTTATGTTCTCATACTGTGTGAATTACACTTTACTGTGTGCCACCTTTTTAAAGAAATTCTACTTTTTCCTCCTTTTTCCTGTGAAATAATGCACTGTAGTTCTTGAGTTTTATAATTCCCTGGTGGCTTTTTGAGTATTTAAAAGATGAGCTTGCTGTCAGCCTTCATACCTCTGCCTTTTTATTTGAAGAAATGATTGGCATGTTAATGTCTAAGCTGAGGTAGAGGAATGCATTCATACAAATTTCATACGAAGTTTATGTTAATGTATATTCATATGTAATAATAATAATATTTCTTTAGGTAAATAATACATACTTGCAAAGCACAGACTTTGGGGGAGTTTCTTAAGGAACAGCTGTAATATTGGGTTCTTGGGATTAGCTTGCTCTTTCAATTCCTGTCAAAAGCGCAGGGTGTTTTGTTTCAGCACCAGGGATGCGATGTGCACAGGTGCTGTGCCTGGCGTATGTGCTGGACCCAGCACTCTGGCACGTGGGGTCTGCCCCAGAGCACTCTTCAGTTTTGACTGGTTGCCAGCCCCGGCACTGGTGAATGATCAGCCTGGCGCCATGGGGAACAGCAGAGGGCTCTCTGAGGTCCCAGTGCCCACTGAACTGGGGATGGGTTTACACAGTGGCTGGTGAGGCAGGGAGCTGGGATGAGCTTGTGTAGCAACTTGGTGGGCAGGGCTGGAGTGGAAGGAGGACCCCCAGGAGAAGGGACAGTGCTGGCCACCTCCCGCTGCTTCTAAGGGATGGTGTCTCTTTGCAAGTTCTCCTACGATCTGTGTGTGTGGTATCTCCTCATGGGCTTGTGTGCATACATATCTTAAGGCCAGCCCGGTTTCACGGAAACTCTCTAACTTATTATTTCCTGGCCACCAGTTTGTTAATGCAAAGTGTGTGCATGGGAATGCAGAGGGCTCCTGACCTGCCTGGTGCCTGGCAGCGAAGTTAAGCGAGCATGAAATCATTAACACAAGACTGCATTTGTTTGGAATTGCAGTATAACAGAACCCCCTTGCAGTGACCATAATGTTAATGGACGGAAAGAGGTTGCAAGTGCTTAGTGGAATTTTTCAGTACAGGCTATGTCCCATGCAGGCAGGGCAGGTCAAGGCAGTTGGTATCAGAGGATTTTCTTGAAGAATCTCCTTTCCAACCCACATCCACCCTGGCAGTTTTTCACTAGGTCTGGGAGTTCTTTGCTGCTTTTATTCATGGATAATTTGAAACTGACTTTTTGCTGAGAATCCACTTTTTTATGCAATTTAAAAAATAATGTCATTAAAATAAAAAGTCTTCATCATGTTTTCTCTTGGTGCTTGCTCTGGGAGAAGCCTTGTTTAAAGCAAATCCTGCAGAGGGTTTTGCAAAGGTCTGAAGAATGAAAAGTACTTAGTGTATGTTTTCCTCATTTTAAAAAAATTCTGTTCACATGGGATAACTCTGTGACTTGGCCTGAAAACTGAATTTATTTGGCTCTGTTGGTCTTGGCTGCGGCATGTGTCTTCTGCTAATCTTGGAGAGTTAATGAATTAAGTGCAGTTACTTATTAAAGCAGCTGCACAGTGCTGACACTGCAGGGAGCTTTGCAGCCCTGGTGCTGGCCTCAGGAGGCAGTGGGACACAGGGAGCTGGTGCTGGGGTTGTGGCAAGGGGGGTGGGGCAAGGGGAAGCTGTACCAAGGCCAATGAGGACCATTCCCCAGCATCCACCTCTTTTTCACCACCACCGCCTCCTTTTTCATGGTTATTGCTCTGTTTTTCATCCTGTTCTGCTCCACAGCTTACCTTGCACCTGTAAAAGGGGGTTGTGCGTGCCCAGAAGTGTGCATGCGTTTTTCCCAAAGGTGCATCTCTCTACCAGTCCTGCCTGTCCCGTATCCTTAGATGGTCATGATTACAAAAGAAGTGTTACTACTCAAAAAGATAATAAGCACTTAATCTACCTGCAAGTCCTGTGTTACAGCTGATGAGGTTTTGCAGGAGCAGCAGCTGAGGGCTGCAGGACATCTCCCTGCATGCCTTGTTTATCTTTGCTGTGCCCCTTCAAGGCCTTATTATATGGTGCTTGCTTTTTCTTAGGAAGTCAGTCTTTCAGTGGGATGGTTTCATGAGCATCGTCTCTTTGGTGAAGCCTTGAAGAACTTTGTATGTCCATAGAGAGGGGTTTGGTTTATTTTTAATTTTAATGTCAGTTGTTTTCACATCTAACAGATACATGCCCCTTGCATTGGTGCAGCCCCCCCATTTTTGTTGAAAACAGCAAAGCAAATGAGAAATTCTTTTACCTAGGAAAAGGTCTTGATATGTTGAGTACGGCCTTTTAGTCTGAATCTAGATTTGTCATTGATATTTCTACGTCTTTTCCCCCTAGGTTAAAGCACATTATGGCTGGAAACCTCTTTCCTCTGTTTTTTTTATGAATCATCTCTGAGCTCTCTTGGGCAAATAAGAAAGTCTTCTGGTATTGTTTAATTTCCTCAATCTCAGATAAATTTTGTTTCATTTTCCTGAATCCAATCCTTCTCTAATCTGTCAGTGTTTTCGCCTGATGGATGGGCAGCTGTTGGGACAGGGCACAGTACTTGCCTAAGGACTTTGCTGCTGCCACAGATCCTCATCCTTTATTCCTTAATCCTTGCCAGTACACCTGGGATTTTTCATAGGGTTGCAGGGGTTTACTGTAGTTCAGAAGAACCCTCCTTGTCAGGCAACTCAAGATGACTTAAATAACTGGCGCATCCACAGCTATGTTTATCCCCCTCCCTCTAATTTTCACTCTTTTCCAGCTGTTACCAAAAATTGATTGGTATTTTCTTTCAGATCATTCATGAAGACAAGAAGCAGTTTTGTAACCAGATCCCTGTAGGCCCCATTAAAAAAGCTACTCTCAGATGATGAAGCTCATGTATGATTAGAGGGGTTTCATTCATGTGTGCGAACTCACTGTCAGCTGCTTTTTAATCGATTTGGCATCGGCTGCATTGATTTTGTGTAAGTGCTTTTAAAAACAGTCAGGGTTGCTAGTTATGCATGCGTCTGGGTGCTGTACAGAAGTCTGTCCTGGGATTGTTGATTGCTTCTGTCCGTTGTTTTGTCAGAAAACAGCAGCAAGTTGGCTTGAGTAGACCTGTTTCCTATAAAACCATGTTGATTAGGGTTAATTATTATGCTATCATCTTTTCATTAAGTGTATAGCTTGGACTGCTGTGTTTAGAAAGTAGTTTTCATTTGTTTTACAAAATGCTTAGGATGCTGAGTCCAGCCTGCAGTTTATTATATATAGGAAATATGATTTATTTGTTTCTCACAGGCTTTCATCCATAAATTCAAGAGTGTGTGGAATGATGAGCTGTGATTTACCAGCCAGGCCATTCCTGAGTGTCTGCCTTTTCTTTATTTCTCGATTCATGTCCTCCGAAAAAAAAAAGTCACAATACATTACAGGTTTTAAAAAGGTGTTTTTGTGTGTTCGTTCCCCTTAGTTCTCTCTTCTGTCATCTCTCTACTTGAGAGCTTGACAGACTGTTTTAGCATTACTGATTGCAATAACACACCAACCAAAATCCATCCATGAAACAGAACTATAGTGCTGATTTCAAAAGCTTTAACAAAAGGCGTCCCATCTGGATCATTTAAAGCTCTCGTATGGTTTGGTTTAGAGTGTGAAAATTGAAACGCTCCATTCTGAGAACACAGAAGTAAAATTGGGTTTGATGTATAGGGAACTCAACAGTTGTTTTCCAACACACTCTTTTTTCTGTACTTCTTTTTCCTGGTTAGCATTATAATTCATAAACAATTGAGGATGCCATTCCATTCCCTACAATTTTTATTTTTGTCACCTTGTTTATGCTGTATTAAACCTTGAATGAGACCAAAATTTATGTGGTGATGATAACTCTGGATTTGATACAGCTCCAGACTATTTTATTTTATTGATTGAGACATTTTATTATTTCCATTTCTTTGCTAGTTTTATGATTACCAAAGATATTTTCTGTTTAAAAGGCTAACAAAGTGCATTGGTGTGGCACTTTCCATCCATTGATCTGGAAGTACTTTCCTGACATTCCTCATAGATGGAGGAGGCATTGTTTTCTTGATCCTAGCAAAAGTGAAAATTGGACACAGCTAGGATGGATGTGGGACTCAGCAGCAGAGGAAAGTGCTTAATTACCTTTGCTTTTACGTTACTTATCCAAGTCTGTGACCTAGCACAGGGGAGCTGGAGACAAGAGACCTCTCCTGTGTCATTAGACAAGTTACATCACACTCGTGTCAGATAATTCTTTACATATATTTTTTCCATAGCAAATATTTAAACACTTGAAATTTCTGTGCTTTATTCAGTCCAGTGGCGTGTATTTCAACCTGAAGGAGTAACTTTCTGGGCCAAAATAAATCAGGGACGTTGCTGCAGGCTGAAATGGTGTTTTGGTCATTGAGTGGTATGCTTTGTGACTTAGGTTGACAGTAAAACACAGCAAAAAACCCCAGTTTTATATTTGAAGTGTTCCAAGCTTGTGTTCCCGGCATCTGAAGAAAGAGGACTTGACAAGGAAAGCTGTGGACGCATTGAAATGGCAGCCACCCTTCCCTCCCCAAGTTTACATGGTCTGTTTTGGGAAATGGACTGTGCAGTCACGAGTACACTGAGAGTGTCAGTCAATGATGTTTAGTAGAGAAGTCTCAGGTGGCTCAAATTCAGGTGAAAGTAAAGAACCTGAACACTGGAGCAATTAAATAGTTGTATGTTTTTGTTAAACTTACAGTAGCAAAACACTCCACCAGTCTGGGACATGAACCCTGTGATTTAGCTTTCAGAGAGAAGGGAAATGGGAAGGTCACTTGGCAGTGCAAAACTACCTTAAGGCTAATTTTTTGGGTTCTATATGCTTGTAATGAGTGAGTTTCCTTTGAAATTCTGCTTAAGGCAGGGGGCTGGGGAGGATGTATTTGGGCAGCATGGCTCGTCCCAGAACTGATGGAGGTAAGCCACAGCAAGGCACCAGCATTTTCCTACAGCCAGTGCTGCTGAGATTCAGTCTCCGTGCAAATTTGTGCTGTCTCTCTCATTTCTTAATGCAACCCTGAAACAGAGGGAAGAGACCTGTGATGTGACAAATGTAGCTCTGGTATGAGTGGGAGCAGCACTCATTTCAGTAGTACAGAAGTATTTCTGCCAGCCCTACATCTTTCCCTGCTGAGCTTTACAGTTTTGTTTTGCTGCGCACGTGGCTTCATGCCCTGTTGAAAAGCCCTTCTCCCTGCAGAAGCATCCTCCCTGCTGATGCTTGCTGGAAGCATTTCGCGGTACCTTAGGGACACCCTTGGGTTTTAGTATGGTGGTGGTGCACAGATAATGCAGGAAAGTGGGAAAGAGTTTATCTGAGCATGCAGTGCTGACTAGTTTACTTGTCAAGTTTCTTCTTTGCTACTGCAAAAGAGGTATGGTGACGCTAGTTTCTAAAATTTTTGCTCTCATTCTAAAAGGAGAACATCAGGTAGAATTGTGTCCATATAAGATCCTCCTGAGCACATCTTTTCAAAATATTAAGAGCACAGAGAAAATATGATTCCCTTAAGACAATGCATCTAGTCCATTAAGGCAGAATTTCAAGGTATTTTGCCTTGGACAATACTGATGGAGGTGTGCCCAAAGAAGAGATGACTTGCGGGGTCATTTGCATTGCTGTCTGTCTTAGTGGACACCCCGAAGGGAAGATCTTTTTTGTGTTAAGGATAGTTGCTCCCACATAGTAACATGGCGAGTTCAGTGTTTTTCATGTTTTCTGCAAATACAACGATGTTGTTAATACCATTCTTGATGAAGGAAGAAGCTGGTATTAGTCATTCATGCACAGATGATTCTCCTCTCCTCACCTCCCCTTCACCAGAAGAAGTATATAAAGTACCACCTGGGTATTTTTTAAATACAAACTTTCACGTGGTTTTAAAAGGTGGGGTATTTTGAACTGGTACCTTTTCATCTATGGATATCAATGAATGGATAGCACTGTGGTTTTTTTCCCTAGCAGCTGGCAGAGAAAAGAAATTGAGGGGAAGAAAGGTCGGCGATTAGAGAGGAATGCCTTGACCTCTATTCCAGACTTAAGTGAAAAAATATGAGAAATACCCCTAAACTGCCAAAACCACCTGTGGATAAGTGGTGGCTGTGGTAGTTAAGCTGTCATTCATGAAAACTGAAGAAAGGCAGAGAGATGGCTGTTTACTTTAAACATCTTAGGGAAGAGAGGATTTCCATGACAACACAGAGTTAAATGCTAGGGCTGTATAATAACAAAAAAAGTCTCTTTCAAGATATCTCACTGAGTCTCCTGATGGAGTTCCTCTGTCACCTAAAGAATTTAAGTTTAGGATGTTGAACAGGGCATGTATGAAAGGAGTTAGCAGAAAATCTTTGAACCTGTGAAAATGTGCTACAGCATCAGTACCTTGTCTGTGTGGTTAACCACTAGTACAGAAAGATCAAGAATCTTTGCCAGTGCTTTACTGTCTGATGTGGGCATGTCTGTTCCAAGATCTACCCCTCTGCAGAATGCATTAAATGCTTCCTTTACAGAGATGTTGTGCAAGGGGTGATCAGGCATTGGAACAGGTTGCCTAGGGAAGTGGTGGAATCACTGTCCCTGGAAGCGTTCAAAGGGCAGGTAGATGGCACTAGTGGCACTAGGGACATGGTTTACTGCTGGACCTGGCAAGGTTAGGTTAATGGCTGGACTTTATGGATCTTAGAGGTCTTTTCCAACCTTAATGATTGAATGATTCTCTGATTTGTGTCCCACACAAATCATAAACATGCTGTGAAATGACCACTGTTTTAAAAGTAAGAAATTCCCAGACATTTTTGTATAGTGGTTTTGAAGACATCACAGCCATGGTTTTTTTGGAAAATAATGCTGAGATAGGCAAGGGAGTTAAAATCCGCACAGTGCAAAGTAGTCTGGTATGTCCTGTCCATCCTGTGTCATTCCAGCCATCAGTTATATGGGAACAGTTCTTGTATAGGAAGAGTGACCTGGGACATATAGTTTCATTTTCCTAAGACAAATTTAATTAACAAGATGGGAAGTTTCGTGCATTTACATGTTTTGGAATGCTGGTGAGAATAAGCCAAGATATGTCTATTGCTAATAAAGGCAAAAGTGTTTTCCTGACAATGTTTTTGCATGCTGTTGTTGTCAGCCCCCAGAGTGCAGGAGTTAGGGGGAAAGATCTATATTAGACCTTGATGAACACCTTTCATTCACATATTAATTGTGAGAGAGGTAGTGAGACCTGGAGATTTTGGACTAATGTATGTGTGGTCAAACTTCATCCGTGTGCGGGGTACCTTACTCCTTCCCAGCTGTCCCAGGCTTTGTCTGTAGAAACCTTTTGCACTGTAGAAACCTTTTCCCTGGAGTTGCTGTCCTGATAGAAGCACAGTTTCACCCTCGGATCCGGGAAGATGGAGACTGTTAATCTAAGTCAAATACACCAGAGAGCTGCTCGTTTGTAACACATTTAACCACCACCACACCATTACACTGTTTGGACAACTGGATAGTAAAAATGTTGTCAGTTGCCAGTTTTTGTCTGCCAGTTGTTTTAGTACTCTGTTTTTCAGGAAAAGATTTCCTGAGAGTGAAGGGGGATTTTACTTTCGCGAGTGGTTGCAGGGCTGTACAGCCACTTAACTCCCTTTTTGCGTGTGGGGTGGGTGCTGCATCTGACCTCTGTCCTCTGCTCTCTTCTCCTCTTTCTTTTTTTTTTTCACCTCCTCTTTCCTATTTGCTACTTTATTTTAATAGTCCGGTGTAACTCGCCAAGACCAGCAACGTGACTGGAATACAAAGACAAATTAGAAGCAGTGCTTTCAACTTTCTGCTCGTGGAGTTTGCCAGGTCTTGCTGAGACAGATGAGGCCATATTAACTCTCTTTAATGACATTTGCTAAATACGAATTTGCAAGACAGAAAGGTGCCCAAGGAAAAGCAGGTATTCCTCTTTCTGGGGATTTTTTTTCCTTTTGTCCTTTGACTTAAAGTATTTTCAAAAATAAGGTTAACTGCAGTTCTTTATTTGTTCCCCAAAAGACGTGTAATATCCTTAAACACTACTTGAACTGCGGTCTGTGGATATATAGATATATGGATATATGATTTCTCCTTTAAAAACAGTGTCATTAAAAAGAAGATATTTAGCATTTTTTAACTTGTGCTTTTAATAGAACATAATTATTTTATGTGAATTTAATTGTTAATATACTAAAGGCTTTGTGCATTGCTTGTTTAGCAGAAAAAAAAAGGAGAGCTTGATCTAAAATCCCAAACTGCGATTAATAGCACATTTATTCATTCTTTAGTTCTCTGACAAAGAGCAATCAATTGTGAAAAAAATGGTTTAAATCAAGACAAAGCAATTCATTCTTGCCCCAAAAGAAAGAAAAACCCCATGCATCTTGTTCCAGTGTTTTCTCTTTCTCTGTGTCACATTTCATCTTCAAGCTCTGAAATAAAAGCAAATGAGATAAAAGCCTGGGTTAGAAGACCAAAGAGGAAGGGTGAACCCATTGCCTTTTTACTTAGTTGAAGATAATTATACCACTAACCCTAGACGTGAGAGGCTCAATTCCCTTACTGCCTGGGGGAACTTGAACCCATTTCCAGGAACAGTTCCTATAAACGTGAATGGGAGCGGCTGATCCCAGAATACCCTTTTTGCTTTGCCAGTGGTGTTCCCACTTTACACAGCTTACTTAAATATTCATTAAATGAGGAAAAAAGCAAGCTCTCTGTAGCAGAGGCGGATGTAGAGAGGTGCTCAGGGAGCCTGTGGTCCTTGGCTCACCAGCTGCTGCCAAACAGCCACCAGGCTTGCGTGGAGGCTGCAGCATCACTCAGACCCCAAAGCTCTCCCACTCTGGGGACTGGAGGCAATGCACTTCCCTGTGCTCACAGACTTCTCTATTTCCTCTCAAGAAAATTTGGGGTCTGTTACACACAACCATATTCCTGTGAAAAGGTGCTGCAAGAGTGGTGGTCAGGTTCCTGTCAAGAGGGGCAGCTGTGCTCCGGTGACGTGCACCAGGCTCAGCAGATGGAGGAGGCTGAGCTCTGCTCCCTCCCCGGGCTGGTGCTGCTTGGCCACAGGGTCTTCAGCTGGGGGATGGAAGGTCCTCACCAGGTCCTGCTCAAGGGCACGAAATTGGCCATTGCTGCAGAGATACCCAGCTCTTGTACAGAAAGGGCATTTCCTTCTCTGGCCTTTTCCCACTGCGTTTCAGGAATCAGTATCTTTGCTATCTTTGTGTTTGTTAAATGTATCTGAACATCAATGCATTCTGGAAACAGTGCTGTGAAAACTTGGGTGCGTTTTTTTCTGATTTTACATAAGGCACCTTGAAACTTCATTTCTCAGTAAATTGCTACATGTCCCAACCCTAATTAACTGGTTAGTATTGCAACAGTGGTCAGGGGCTTTAAAACACTCTGGGTAGGAAACATCTCTCCCAGCTTTATCAGCACATTATATCATCCAAGTCTAACCTTATGTCTGCACTGCTCTTAATAACTTCTTCTCTTGCTTTACCCATAAATACCCAACCCTTTCCATCTATACACTCTCTTTTACTTGGGGGGGGAGGGAAAAACCCCTGTGAAAGATAGCATGTTGTTACTTTGTAAGTCCTTTAAGGGAGTGAGACCTGCAAATCATTACTGCTGGCTTCTCTTTCTGGACAGGTGGTCACTTCTGGCTCCAGGGACTGCAATTCTGTATGGGTACCTTGTCTCACCATATCATTATCCTCATCTCTGTCCATTTGCCTCTGCTTTTCTTGACATATTTTAATCTTGCTTCTTGCTCCGATTCTCTAGCTAAGAGGAACTCAATGCCTCCTTTGGAGTTCCAGATGTTACACCCGTAAAAATATTTTCTAATGTGTTTTCTATTCTGAGTACTTAACACTGGGAGTTATTTCTTAGCTTTGTGTTTACATGCAGTCTGTAATCCCTCTGGAAATAACAGTGGCTGCTAATGTCATTTGTAGATAAAGTGAAAGTATTAAGAAACTTCATAAGCAGTTTTACTAGTATAAATAATGTAAATTCATTATTTACATGCAAATATTATGGGGATGTTTCTGTTTCTTACAGTACTATCAGTATTATGTATACTTCCAGGTATTCTAGCCTCTGATTTGTCATCACTGTCTTGGTGAGGTTAAAAAATAATTATTGCAAAGTATTGGGAGGAGAAATTATTGTTTACCTATACAACTTCTTTCTTTTCCTTTGAAACCCATAGAATCAAAGACTTGGTACAGAAGCAAAAATGTAGCCTACTGCAATCTAAACTGTATACAATGATGCTTTTAAAATAAGTTTGATACTGGAATCAAGTCAGATGAATGTATACTAAATGCACCAGCTCATAAAATAAGTAATTAGCAGTTCTGCTCTGTGAAGAAAAACGTTTTAGTTTAATAGAGTCATTCTGCTCCCAGTCAACTCTTTTTAAAATAAAATATATCAAAATCAGACTTAGGATCTTCAGAAACTGAAGTCGATTTATTCTAGTCAATGGAGCCACCTACAGATTTGACCCTGAATATCTGATAAGATATACAGCCCAAATTTTCACAAGCATGTATATTAGACATGTGTGTGCAGTGCAAATCATATTTTCTAATAAAATTTATTTACTGGTAGAGTGGATTTTTTAAAATGCCACCTTCAAAGAGGTAATACCTGCTCCTGTGCTTTGTCACCCCCATACTGCTCACTTCTCAAAGCCTGGCTCTTGCACAGCCAAAGACCTTTATACGCAGTACTTGGTTTGACAGTGAAGGGTGGCACTGAGACAAACCTGGACCTGTCACACCTGAAGGAATTTCACTCACTAAGAAATGAGATAAGCCCTATTGCCTTTCCCAAGACTTGGCTGCAGGTAGGACACTCTTTAAAAACAATAACAACAACAACAAACCACCCCACCATCCCGCCCCCGCAAAAAAAAAAAAACCCAAAACCCCACAACCCAACCCAAAAATTCATGTTTTAACAGCTTTGTGGAGTGGGGAGATTGCCATGATAATTCACTCCAGAGGTTAAAAAAGTGGGGATAGCCAGCGGGAGGTAGGTGTAGATTTAAAAAGCCTTAGCTGCTTTTTGCAATTACAGAAGTGAACAAATACCCTCTGAATGGTTGCTGCTCGTTTTCGTGAGGAATCTGGAGATCTATGGAGACTCCTGGTTATCAGCAGATGGAATCAGAGCTAAACCTGCCCACCGGCCTACCCGGACGGTTGTCCTGCCCTTCATCCCTCCAGACTGGCTCCTCTATCCTGTGCCAGAGGCAGTTTGAGCACTTTGGAGCTTTGATGAATCCTAAACACATAGTCAATACACTAACTGTGCTCAGCCACCAGCACTGTTTTCATTAGAAAGAGCTTTCTTAGCCAAAAGTTTGATGCTTTGACAGTGCATCACCTAATCAATTTCTCATTTTTCAAAGTAAAGCATGCAGGCTATGTTCTTAGTTGCTTCCCACTTTGTATAAATACTGACAGTTGTCAAAAAAAAAAAAAAGAAAAAGAGAAAGCTATAAAATGCTAATGCCTTGATTAGCATTTTTCACTGACCTTTCTCTAGTGGCATGAACAGCAGAGGAGCTGAGGAGTGGAAATCAGGGCTCAGTGTGCCCAGCTCCTGGAGCACCTCCTCTCCATTGTGCTTGAATTCCTTCCACTGAGCCCACACAGGGCTTTGCTCTTTAGTACAGTTTAGGCTTCTGTCCAATCGGTCCAGATTGGCAGATTTCAGTCCAGATGGTTATGATAGATATGGTACCCTCTCTTTTAATCTCAACTAAAGAAGTTTTGACAAAGGCCTGTGAATTAAGTGGGCTATGAGTAGCAATGACTGCGTGAATTTCACATTTTTGCCTAGCCCATCTGCCAGGCTGAAAAGAGGGAAGGCAAGCAAGCCGTTTCAGTATAAATTAGTGTGCTTGAATTGCACAAATCCAATTAGTTTACAGGCAGGACATTTCTCTGCTATTACTACTATTAAAAAAAAAATTCTCAAAAATTCACATTGAGTAGTAAATCTTTCCTTTTCAGGCTTGCCATCCATTTGGAACCTTTATCCTACATTTACATGGAAATTTTACTCCCCTTAAACACAAAGCTTTTCCTCTCAGCATGCAAGCTGCATTAATTGTCAGTAATGTGGGCAGAAATATATTCCATAGCATTATATCATCAAAACTGAATGGGATTAATAGCCTGTCCTGTTGTTATAAGGAGTTTGGCACCGTGTGTTTTATCTGTCAGCGAGATCACTATTCATATTGTTTTGGGGTAACTGGCAAAATAGCCTTTAGTACAATTGCTTATCTGAATGCACACAACTAAAACTATTTTCTGGGGGGACTTTGTGCTTGATACTCACTTGGGTGGAGGCTTTTTTTGCCAAGAGGGAGAGGACAGCACAGTGTGCTTCGTGTGATGCCTTAGCACAGCTCTACCTTCTGAGTGTGACCCTTTTTCAGTGACAGTTGCCTTTCATAATAACAGGTTGCCTTTTTTCAAACACTGCCTGGCCAGTCCTCCCTGCTTCCTCATGGTTTGCAGCCCTCTGAAGTCAGTGAAGTTCCCATGGTGTTGAGTCACACTGCAGGAGCCCAGATCCTTCCCTCCTTGCTGTCTCCTCTTAAGCACGAATATCCACAGCTCCTAGTCTCATCCCCCAAAAGGTTTTGGCACTTGGTTCCCAGAAGCAGTACTGTGGACCTTCATTTTTCTTCTTCTCATGTCATTTTCTTTAACTTCTTTCATAGAACTGTAAGGACTGATGGAAGTGTCTTCTTCAGGAATGGTCTTTGTGTGGATCCTCCATGAAAGCATTTTGAATCTGAGTTTCAGCAGATGAATTCAACTGGCCTCTGCATGGTAGAGAAAAATATCAGTAATACAGTCTGGTATTTACGCATATTTAAAAACATTAGTTCAAATGGGTATTAATAATAAGCTATAAGTACTTCATTAGGAGAATGTAAGTGGGGAAGCAGTTTACATTCTGTATTCAGCAGTAGCATTGCAACTGAAATGCCAAACAGATTTCATGTTGGAGGTCCATTTTCACACTTTATGAAAACTGAGGTCACACTAATAAAGCATGAAGTTGGTTATGCTGTAAATATGATAAGTTTATTGAAAGTCTTCAAAAATTCATGTGTGTCCCAGTGTCCATACTGAAGCTTATTTACCATAATAGGTATTTCAGATAGAGAGTGCATGAATTTGACTGCTTACAGTTTCTTAATCCCCTCCTATCAAACACTTTAAGAAAATAACGACTTAAAAATATCTACATTCAAAAAATGGAGTTTTGTCAGCCCTTTAGGTGAACTGTTGGTTTTGAATAGTTCAATCTCCAAGTTTGACAAAATGTTAAGATTATCTAATGCAGATTATTTTCAGTTTCATAGAGAAAAATACTGATTCTTTGTTGTCTCCTCTATTCCTCAGTCATGCACAAAAACCACAGAAATATGAGTATTAAAGTCTTTTAAGCTGTCATCCATTAATATAGAGCTTTTTAAAATTAAATTGGAGATCAATAAGAAACTTAATTTTAAGAACATTTCTTGACCATGTCAAACTGTTTGAGTTTGCTGATATCTTAATGGACATTAATGGAGACATTTTAAAAAAAGAATAACTTGCTGAAGTAGTTGGCTATTTTTAACACAGACATGCACTGGTTGCAATTGTTTTTTATTGCTATGGGAATAACAGACAACACTAACAACAACAAAAGATCAAGATTCAACATATGTGTTAAAAAAAAGGTTGTTTTGAAAATAAGATTAGGAGATGGCAGAGTCTAACTATACATTTCCTGTAGAGCAGTTCTTCTTCAATTACTTAATGTAGTCTTGTTTCTCAGAATGTTTTTTGTATATGATGTTACTATTTTTGTTGAAAGCACATGATTATCTACAGAACCTTTTTGAATTAAAGCTGATAAAAGTTTTCGAACATGTAATTATTTGTTCTTGACACTACATGCTGCTTTCACATGTAGTTTCTAATAGTAAGGTACTCTTCAATATGTTTACAAATCCATGCTTGGAAAAGCATGTGTACTAAGGGGTAGGTTTTCAGAGGGATTTGGGTACAAGCCGAGGTGCGTTCTTGGACCATGACATCTCTGCTCACAGGACAGCCATCTCCTTTCACATAAATACTGCGAGACACGTGGGTTTCTGTAGGTGTCAAACCAGGCGAGGCAGTGCTGGGTCAGTGGCTTGGGGATGCTCAGCTTTACGGACCAGTGGCAACATCTGCATCAGCCAAACGCCTCCATTTTAGACAGTGTTTGCTCTCTCTGTCCCCTGTCCCCGTTCCCCAAACCTGAGGGGTCCTGTAGGAGCAGACTGGCCACATCCATAACACATAGCCCTCAGTCCTAAATCTCCTGCGAGCCCCAAATAGTCTGTGGTGGTCCTGAGACAGTTATTATTTGTCGCACATCTTTTTAGTTCCAGGTTTCTGGAAGCATCAGCGTGGTGCTTTGGTAACACGAAATGGAGGACCTGTGGGAGTGCCTTGGGACCATGGGAGGAAAGCACATGCAGCTCCCACATGAGACCACCACAATGATGTGCTGATATAATGATAGAGGGGGGATGCTGTAAGGAAGACACGGACAAATGTGGGGTAGTCTTCATCACGTCAGCCTTAAGGGGTGGAGCAGCATATCCCAGGACCATGTCCAGAGACTGTCTTGAGGAGGCCAAAACAGCAAGCAGCAAAGGGGAGTGAGCCATCAGGAGCCAGCACTTGGCCTCACTCCCTGGTCTGATTTTCTTTAAAAGTATAGTCAGGCAGTTCCAAACATCAGCAAAGCAAATGTACAGAAGTTCTACTCTTTACAAGGAAGGAAGCAGGAGAGTGCAAGGAACAGAGGATGTTTGAGATCTGCGTGTTCAGGTAGTGGAAAGGTTTGAGTAAATGTGTGACAGGTTAAATTAATTTAGGTTTCTTCTATCAGCATGTCTGGTCAAAATTGCTGAGCTAATGAGGCTAATTGTTTTACTTTTATCTCTGGTCAAAGTGACCTCAAAAGTAAAGAATCACATGGTTGACAGTTGGGTATCTCTTCATGGTATTGCAAGGTGAATGTGTGCACTTAATGAAAAAGGCTTTAAAAGTGCCTTCAGGACAATCTTTATGAAAACAATGCAATTTATGAGGAAAATATCTGCTTTCACAAGAAAATGATGAGAGAAAAACCTGAAAATTGGAGCCAGTTGCTCCAAAGCTGTCCTGCAATGCTGCGGAGCAGTGGTAGTTTGGGTGCTTCATGTTCCCAACCCCTTGGTGAGATGTATTCCTGGCAGGGTTGTATTTCCCAAGGGGTAGCACCACTCTTACGATGTGCAGGATTACACTTCTTTTAAGGACAGGACTTCTTTTAAATACCAGGTGATAGTGATGGTGTGAGGTGGTGAGGTGTGTTTTGACGCTCTCAGCCCACAAAGTCTAGTCACTTCACAAGTTTTGATGCTTTTAAACACTCGAGAAATACAGTCTAATAGCACAACTAACTCCCTAACAAGGCTTGGCCCCAGTCTACCCTGGGACTTCGTGCCAGCATAACTTCATTGAGCTGAGCCATGATAAGGTACAATTTGTAGCTGGCAGGGCTTTGCCAGCCAGAGCTCCTGGAGAGGGCACAGCTACACTGCCAAACCGGCTGTTGGAGGAAGCCTGCCTGGCACTCAGGCAGCTTGGCCCCAGTGCCGACCGTATCTGGGGGAGGAGGTGGTGAGTTTGGGAGAACGGTGCATTCTACACCCAGCCTTCCACCCAGCACTGCAGAGGGCATGATCTGTCATATTTAATTTATCACATCAAATCACAGGCTGTTCTGGCCTCCTTGATCATACTCCCTTTCAAGGCAGCTGTACTAGACATCTCCAGCACTGGCTGGTGCAACACCCAAAGATAGTTGAGGTGGAGGCAGGGACATTAAAAACAACTTGGTTGTTGTAATTTGCAGTCTTATCATGCTTTTTTTGCTCAGCAGTGTCCCTGACGGGTCCCATACACTGTGTACAGCTGGCCGTTTTGGTTCTATGCCAAATGAGAATTTCCTGGTGTTAAAAGAATTCTCAGTTGTCTACTTTCTGGGCTTCCAGAATAGTACAAATCATGTTTAACTTGGCTGTAGAGCTAACACTGACTACCTTGAAACAAGCCCATAAATTAGAAAGTGAAAACTGGGTCCTATTGTCCACAAAATACAAAATGGAGTGTCTTATGTTCCTCAAATTACTCTTTTATTGAGCCATATTGCAAGGATGAGCACTATTTCTGAACGGGGTGCTAACATATATTTTTTCCTCAGGCACAAATGCTTCCCTATCTAATTCCCTCAGTGGAAGAGCAGAAACAGGCGAGAGTCTCTTCTGCATCACTGTAAATCCGGGCAAACCTCATCTGCAGGAGCAGAATTAATCCCCTCTGTACTTACTCCACTAGTTGTGGTCCAGCCCCTTATCTACAATAAAGGCTGCTATGTAATAGCTTGTGGAGAAAAAGACTAGACAAACAGAGCTTGACAAACAAAACCTCAAATCAGAAAAGTCTTTGCTTATGTCCTTCTAAAATCTTCCCAGCACCTGTGCTGGGGGAAAAAAAAAAAGGAAACTGGTTTTCAGGCACAGTTTTCCAATTACAGCAGTCCAGAGGCACTTCAACACTGGATTTTGCTCTTCCGTTATATTTTGGCAGTGTCTCTGAGCAAAGGTGCCTATTTCCTAAACAGATAAAGCTGCACTGCCAACTACAGGGCTTGTGGCTTGGCAAGTCCCATTCTGGCTGCCAGCTGCCCTAATGAAACTAATTGGAGGTTCATTTGCAACGTGGGGAGTCCTGTCATGGGAGAGGTTTTGCCTTTGAATGTTGACTTTTAAGTACGAAACTGCAGCAGGCTGAATTCAGATGGCTCTTAGGCATTATTAAGTGCTTTTTTGTTGACTGTACTGTGTCATCACTGCTGTCTTGTCCCTTTATGCTTGATGCTGTATGTCCCTGTTGCACTGGAAGACGTCCCATCTTTACAAAGGATGTGCCACTAGGCAGCCTTGCCAGTGTGGGCTCTTGGTCACAGACTATATCATATAGGACTCTGTGTTACAGCTGCTGAGAGGCCGTGAAACAGCAGCAGCAAGCCCAGACATCCCTGAATTTAAATATTTTGGATACAAAATAAAAAGCCGCTTTTGGTTTCTCTGATGTTCAAAAGGCGAGTGTCAGCCCAGCTGCAGCTCAGCCCTGCTCCTTGTTAAGCACTTCACAAAGTGCTGTGTGATCTGTGGCGGAGCACCTGGACCCATGCCAACCAGGTGCTTTCAGGGATACTCTGTAATCCATGCAACCATCTGAACAAAATGATTAAATGTTGTATATCCTGTTATTATCATTATACAGATCAGCAAGGGGAAAGCAGAACATACTTCTTCCTGCGCCCAGTGTTGCATCAAACTTTTCTTTAGGGTTGCCTTGCAGTGAGACTGGCATGTTCTGCTTCCGAATGGAATAGGTGAGTGCTGTGCACCCTGGCCATGTGTAGAATGGCCACCAAGCTCTTTAATTCTCCCAATCTGTAACTGGAAGAGTACTGCCAGTCACTGAAGCATCTTACTACAAATAGAGAGAGAGTGTCACAGAAATGATGCTAAGGGAGAAAGGCAACAACGTCCAGACCCACCTGTTGAAAGACAGAAACAGCATGCCATAGTGTGATGGATGAGATTAGAAAGACCTGACTTTTCACCCTCCTTTTAAGGCCTTCATTCCTTAATCCATCTCTCTAGATCGCCTTCAGTTGGCGTCCCAGACTGTGCACTGCTAGATATCAAAACTCCTCAGTGTGGTCTGGAGTCCTGAAGGTCCCTATTAGCACTGGTTTGTGTGACGGGGTACCACACGCCTGCTTATAGTGACCACTGGTGGGTGATACAGACAGGTGGGTCCTGAGACCTGCCACTGATGTAACAGCATGGCTAAAGGAGGCAGCATATTCGGCTGCTATGGTTAAATGGTTAAAGGGATTGGCAGATCGTATAGGATTGTGACAATCAGGAGATGTGTGTTGATTCATACTTTCTCCCCCACTCCCCATAATCAACGTGCTGTTCCTCTTCAGATGTCTTTTTAGTGTCTCCTGCTGCAGCTCTTCCACAGCTTTCCAAGTATTACATTCTCCTGGCCTGAACCATGAGTCCTGATCTCCCAGGGCCCTGTGTGGGTCCTGTCTCCACAATGTAATGCTGGACTCACTTTGGCAGAGCCAGTATCAGGTTTTATAGAACACTGAACAGTTTGGTAAGAACCACTTTGGAAAACTGCTGGCAGGAGATTATGTTTAGGACCCTTCCCTCAGACCTGAGAGACTGATACTCAAACGCCTGGGCTAAATTAGTCAGAGCAGGCAGCTATACCTGGCTGCTCCTGTTCTGATTTAACACCTTGACTACTGAGTTGTGGAAAACACCAAATGCCTCGGTTTTGCTTTAAAACAGGATGGGGGGAAAGGTAGATGCTGCCTGCTTTCCTAAAGAGGCAGAGTTTTCCCAACAGCACTCTGGTGATCTTACTGTGGGCAAAGGTAGGAACTTTTGTTTCCAAGTTGGCTATAGCGCTCAGATCCCTGAAGATTTTAAACATCTCTAACTATGTGTAAACAAAACTTGCCTAAACATAATCTGTCCCTCATCATCCTGACTTCATCTACACATGCAACTTTAGTGGTGTGACTTTTCTCTTGGCTATGGCAGCAAAAATGTTACCTGTGTCCTTGGCAGAGAAATGTTTTGAAATGTGTTGATCAGCATGGAGTAGTTAAGACATCTGCAGTGATTTTTCCCGCGTGTGTGTGTGTGTGTGTGTGTGTGTGTGCGTGCACAGTACATTAGAGATCATGAAAATAAACAAAATGAGAAAGGATCTAGAGGTATCAAGCAATAGGTGATCATATACATGAACTGCAAAATTTCTCACACCAAGCTCATGACATGGATTTCCTTGTTGCAGTCCTTTCTCCCAATACATTTTTAGTGCTGAGTGGATAATGTTTCCAGCTGGTGACAGGGGCATTTTCTCATCATAAACCAATATGCATTTAGTTTCAAGCCACCTTTTGTTTTTACAAGATACAGTTTTTCTTCTCAGAAGTCTGTTTGATAGTGAATTTGGATAAGGGTGTTTTAATGGTACATGAAGCATGTGGGTGGCTTTGCTTGCTGTGTTTTAGAAGAAGCTGCACCTTCAATTTAATAGACAATGCTGCGCTTCAGTAGACCATTATATTAGTCCACTATTCCTAGCATAGCAGTCATATTGAAATTGTATTGCTACATTATACAAGTATGGTTAATTAAACCCAGTTATCAGCCCAAGTTCATACAGTAGCTGTGTGGGGGTAAAGGAGAAGCAATGAGTTAGAAAAAAAGTATATGTAGTATATGTTCTAGAGAAAAATAAAGCGAAAAAGACAGGGAAGGAATGGGCACAGTTGAAGAGAGAGCATGGGTGGCAGGAGAGCAATTGGATGGTGTCCGCCGGCGCTGCAGCCTGACCTGTGCTCCCTGCCCTGCAGCCATGCTGAGTAATTAGGGAGTCTGTTAATTTTTTGTATCATTATTACAGTAAAAGACATACCACATGGAACTAAAGAGGGATAGTACAAATGAAGCAGAACGGACAGTTTTTAAGATAGATGTTCATCAAAGGTTTACTTAATGTCTCTGAAGTACAAAGCATAATAAAGCTGTGGGTTTAATGTGTCTGGAATAAAAAATATGTATATCCTCTGCTCTATCCTTCTTTCCTGCTCCAGCTGGCTTTAAATGCACTGTTGAAAACAGTCAAGTACAAATAGTAGTGCTTGAAAGAAAAGTTGATATTCAGACTGTGACTGTGTGGGACTGCAAAAATTACTTGTTGAGTCTTTGATCATATTTCAGGGAGGCAGGAGAAACCACAGAAATAGTACCTCTTCCTGTTGAGCAGGGCACCCTCTAACACAAGAAGGGCAAAGCAATGTGGGAATCCTCTGCAGACCTTTGCAGAAATCAGGGTCCCAGTACGTTGCCTGATGTGGAGTTGCCTGCTGTCAATCAGCACACTGTTATCATTTGAGTTTTCTTTTTATTTGACTCATTTAAGTCTAGTACCTCAACTTCAGGGAATAGCTGGCACTTTTAAGTGATAGTTAAAAAAAATCACTTTCCTTTGTACTCTTTTTATTGGTGCCTGTTGACCATAAACCTAAAAGGGAGAGTTCAGTCTGCCATCAGTCTGTTCTTTAATACCCCATTCATAGCGTGATATATTCGTACTGAAAATGAATCCAAAGAAATCCCAAAGGCACAGGTGATATTTTTGGGGGGAGGAAAAAAAGGCTTTAGTATACTGAACTTTTTCATGAAAGGACTAACATCGGCTGAATCATAAAACCGAGTGAGTGTAGCTGTGATGCCAGCAGTTAGCATTAAAGTGCATTTATTCACGGCAGGCACTGCCAGTTTAATCTTAGCTGTAGGTTGGTGGACTTTCATTTACTGCAAAAGGCTTGTCATTGTTTACATGGCATTAATCCTTGAACTTGTGTCTTTGGAGTATCAGTTTAATGTAAGTTTAACTAATGCACTGAGGAGGTGAGTTTATAAATGAACGTGTTGCTGCATGATCTGTCTCGTTTGCTCGAGTGGGTGCTGGGCATTGTGTGGGGTGAGCTGTGGGTCTGCAGGGAGGAGGTTGTGGAAGTAGGAGCCATCATGTCTAGCATGGCCTTGGTCCTGGGCCATGCTGTTTCATGTCCTCTGTGGGGCTGGGTCTCCTTGTTCCAGCACCCTGGGTTGAGGTACCTCGTGGTAGGTCATGTTGTATGGGTGTGGCAACAAAAAGTGGGAAGAAACTAATTTTTAGGGAAGGACACTGTATTTTGGGACCTGGGTGCCTGTAGTGGTTTGATTCGCATTTTCCCCTTGAGAGCCAAAAGGAAGAAAAAACCTGAAGAGCAGGAAGGGATGTCAAGCCATGACAGTGCCTCAAAATGCCAGACCATAGGATGGACAATTTTCAGTGCCTGATCTTAGGTTTTAGGCAATAGGGCAAAAATGGGCAGTTAAAACTTCAATGGCTAGCAAAGACCTGTGAAAGACATTGCTAAGCATGTTGGGGAGACTCTCATGGGGTAATTTCACCTGTTACTAGAAATATTGCAGTCTTCGATTAGCTGTGTTTTGGTTTTTTCATTAATTACCTTTCAAAGTAGGACACATGAACATAGTTTTTCTCACTGGCTTATGTATTTATCTTTTAGAAAAAGATTTTTCTGATTTTTAGTTATCTTTAAAATGTGAATATGGGACCACTTTCTTTTTCTTGTTCATGAAGTGCTCCGTACTAAATTGTTGATGATATTAACCACTGACAGATTAATTTCTTACTTTATTTTGTTCGTAATGGAAAAATCTTTTTACTAGGCAAAGTTTCAGAAATTCACTAGCAAATTTGCTTGTTGCAAAGGCTTCCTGATAAATTAAGAAACTTCACACACAGGACACATCAGAGTACATTAAAAAAAACAATCAGGTTCTTCCACAGTAATGTTATCAACCTTTATAAAAACTGTGTCACATCCTGGATTATTCAATACATGTCTATATTTTGTCAAAGCAGGTACAATTTAAACATAATTTTTGTGATAAATTCTCTCTCCTTTTCTTAATTCCACTGACAGAACAATAACCTCAGACGTAAATACCCTGAGTTCTGGGATAAGTGCCTTATAGAGAGAGCCTATGGCAACATATTTCCAGATATACTCAGATCTCAGCTTACCTGACAGTGGCATTGTTCAAGTTCACATTTGAATTTATTTTTCCCTGGTTGTGGCACTGTCTAGTGTTGTTTTTTTTACACTATTTGGATCGGAGTAACATTTTTTCTACTCTTCAGCTTCACTTCCCCTCTTCTCCCCACCATCCCCCCCACCCCTTTATTTATTTTCTTTTCCTTCTGGATCAAAAATTCAAAAGTACAGTTGATTTTAGTGCATTTCTTTATATACCTGTCCAGCGTGCTTTTTGACTAGGCTATCGGATTGGTGAACTACTTGGAATCAAGCAGTCAGCAGTTCTGTCTTGCTCCCCACAAGTATTGAAGTTGTTTTTATTCCCTCTGTGAAAATGGCTATGTCAGCAGAGAGTACAAAAGGAATCAAATTATACTTCATCTTATTAGAAAACCACCTGGAAGCCAGTGGAGACATCCCACTCTTCTTTGCCTTCCAGGTCTTTGATCCACTTGAAAAGCCTCATCCACTGTCAGGAGGGCTTACCTCCCTGCATACTCAGCACTACAAGAAAGTATATTTAAACTGCACGTTAGTACTGAAAATGCCCAACAGTTTTCCCCACATTTCACGTTCTTCCCAATGCCTGATTTGGTTCTTGTAGGCACAGTCCTAGTATTGCCAACTCCAAGTATTGTGAATCCAAGAGGCAGCCTCCTTTTTCCTTCCTCCTCTCTAGAAAACCCTACAAGATTTACTTAAATCACAGGGGTCAGCAAGCAACTACTGTTATTCCATCACTGGATCTCAAAAAATCTCCGCTATTGGGAGAGCTGGTACCACTGCTATCTCTTAACAGGCCATGTTGCTTGTGGGGCTTAGAGGGTTGGGCTCCTTCTGGAGCAAATCCAGAGGAGGGCCAGTAAGAAGATCAGAGGCGTGGAACATGTCTCTTGTGATGACAGGCTGAGGGAGCTGGAGTTGTTCAGCCTGGAGAAGATTCCAGGGAGACTTCATTGAGGCCTTCTAGTACCAAAAGGGGGCCTACAGAAGAGCTGGAAAGGGACTTTTCGCAAGGCCTTGTAGTGATAGGAATGGCTTTAAACTGAAAGAGGGTAGATTTAGATTAGATATTAGGAAGAAATTGTTTACTGTGAGGGTGATGAGGCACCGGAACAGGTTGCTCAGAAAGGCTGTGGATGCCCCATCCCTGGAAGTATTGAAGGCTGGGTTATGTGGCTTTGATCTACCTGGGCTGGTGGCAGATGTCCCTGCCCAGCATTGGAACTAGCTGGTCTTTGAGGTCCCTTCCAACCCAGATCATTCTTTGATTCTGTGATCAACAGCCGATCCCGGACAGTTCATTAACTTCATCAGCAGAGTGGTTGCAAACAGCACTTGACCCAGTTCTTTCCCTTCCTGCTTAGGGCGTCTTACTCCTGGGGCAACTGGGAACGGTGGGAATGTAACACAGAGAGAGAGAGGAGGTTTATGGGTTTATTTACTGACCTTCAGGATGCACCCTGCTGTGAAGAGTCTCTCGCTCACGTACACAGAGGCACATGCACGCACACGTGCACATTAAGGCTGCCGCGCTGTGATCATACAGCCCCCTTTCAGAGCCGTGCTCATCTCTTTAATATTTGATAGCTATTTGGCAGTCAGCAGAGAGGAGCAGAGCTTTTTGTTATGTAACTCCTATTAGAAGTTCGGGGTTGATAAAGCGTAAGTCGCATTTCTCATTATGAGAAATAAAGTGTGTTTCTCACTTCTTTGCATCCAAATGCCAGCCTTTGATGTCTGTACTTGGCCCTCACTGCAGCTAAAATCTCTTGTGGCATGTACTTCATAGCCATGTAAAATAACAGTGTTCTTCGCCCCGCTTGTTAAGGAGATGCCAAATGATGTCAAGTTAAGGCTGAAAGTGCTTTTCTGCTCTACAACCAAATAGCTGAGCTCTGGAAGCTTATTACTGCCTTTTTAAGGATTTCCAAACCCAGTTGCAATGAGATTACTCCATTCCTATTTCTTCTGCCTTCCTCGTAAATTTACTCCTCCCTATTTGCTTGCTCTTAGTGCAGCACAACAGAGGGATTAAATGGAGTTCATCTTCCCTTTTTGCCTTGAAGCTTTAGTGCATTTCAAAATGAAATAGGACTGTGATAAATTGCACCTTGAAGAAACCAGAAGCTTAGAAGGATGTTTTAAGTTTTAGGAAAAAATTAAATTGGCTAAAGCAGCAGGCAAATAGAACACAATTTGAAAGCTTATATCTCCCTCCACTTCTGCGAATCTGAGATTCTCTCCTGGACCTGTCCCTCTCCTCATCTATGTTCTTAAGGAAAATCTCTTGACAGCTATTATGCCCAGTGTTACTACAACACAATATTCAGTACTTTAAGCTTTACAGGGTAGGAGAAATGTCTGGTATGACCTTCAGTCTTGGGTATCCTTCTTTCTTTATCTTTTAGAATTACTTCCCCAAATAGTCTTTATTTAAGCTTTTTGTTTCGTGTGGTGTTGAAGCCAGTCCTGTGATTTCACGTAGTTTTAAGATGATAGATTGAACTGCAGGTGATAAAGGCTCTACTTTATCTTGTAAACCAAACTGCCATTATTAATCCCCCAGGCTTATCATGAGGCTCCAGACTTTTTTCTTCCTCCCTCCTAGAAGTGAGCCTCTTGTTTAAGAGAAGCAGCTAATTGATGGTGGAAAATGTCTGTCTCCCCCCTTGCCTGGTACTACCCAGATGTGCTCAGGAGGAAGGGGCTTCTGGGGAGGAGGGGGCAGCTGGGGCTTCCTGCCCATGCAGCACTCGGTGGCTTCTGTGATGTGGCCACCTGTCCTGAGTGAACTGAACTGAGACCATGTGATCATTCCGGAAGGCCACTGAGCAGCCATTACCTGCGCTAATGACTTTTCGTGGCACTGACGCAGACTGAAGTTGAACCCTTTATGGGCATTGTGTCTGGGGATAATGGGTAAGTGTGGTAACCAGTGTCCAGGTTACCCAGTTTAAAGATCTTGCTATATCAACAAGTGCTTGCTTTTTTACAAACCTGCTAGGTGGAGCTTCTGTTTGCCAAAACCCACTCTCACTTAGCTCTATGAAGAAGACCGTGAAGACATATCATTTTGAATAGCTATTAGCAATATTGCAAAGGGCATAACCTGATGTGCACCAGGGAAGTTTATTTCCTTGTTTGGACTTGGGGAAGGATGTAATTTTGGAAAATAGAAAGGCAATGTTATTTTAAGCTACAACTGTATTAGATATGAGATGTGCCTAATTTTATATTTTAATAAGCACTGACTAATCAAAACTGAAATTAATTTGTTCGTAAAAAAAACATTTCTACAGCTTCTGTTTTCAGGTGCCAAATTAAAAATATCTTAAATGGTCTGATCTTTAGAGGTTTCTTATTGCCTAACCCTTGAAAATCAGTGTTGAGATACCCTAAAACTGAGGCATTTTAAAACCAGTTTTGACACATAACTGAATATGCATTAAAAATAAAGCTATATGCTGATGGGGTAGCAGTTTATATATCTCCTGCCATTCACTGCAAACCAAAACTATGTGTGAGATAATTAATTTCTAGTTTCTATAGCTAAGAGAATTTTTTCACAACACAAGGGCCATGTTTTTCCAAGAATATAAGACAATACTGTGCTTTTAGAAGTGACAATTTTTTTGACTTACATACATACAGGTTGTTTTGAAGGTAACACACACAGTGGGTTATGATACAGCACTGGTGTCATGAAGAATAAACCCATGCAATTTGTCATGGGATATAACTGAAACCATGTTTTTAGCAACATGAAAAAGGGAATTGGAAGTTTATGAGAAATCTTGCAAGATCAATCCAGAATTCTTGTAGTACCTGCCAAAACAGATCTGAAGTTCCTGTTGAACTGCATCCTAAGACCTCAAGGAATATAATAACAAAGTAGTTTTTGAAAGTACTAAAGTTTTCCAAATTGTAGTAATCTATTTTGCATGATTTGCAGAATATACCAGTATCAGGCATAAAAAGCCACTATAAATCAGGTACATATTCTTATGTAGTATCTAACATATAAGGCAGAATATGCTTTCTCAGTTACTCTAAATACCTCCAGCATCAAAAATTTAAGCTTAAGCTGAAGGATGGAAGTGGCCCACATGTGCACTTTCTACACTGTTCTCATGAGAACAGGTGAGCCACCAAGTCACGCACAGCAACTCCTCTCCCCCTAAAGATGCAGGACTCTACTAAAGATTTTAAGATGAATGAATGGATATTTTAAGGGTAGTCTTGGGTATTCAAAGTGGCAAATACATGCAATTGACGAATATGCACTTGACTCAAGTCAAGTGGGCAGTAAAACAAAAAATGTATTGTCTCCCGTAGTATTTTGTAATCTCTGGGAGTGGGTGATATTTGGGTATAGCAACCTGGAAGGAAACCCCATCTGCAATACCATCCTCCTCTGAGTAAGTAAAATTGAATATAAACATTCATAGCATATAACATGCAGTGGGCTGTAAAACAGATGAATGTCAGAAGACTAAATTTCTGGAAGAAATAAGAAAAATACCAATTTGGCAAAAGGTTATTGAAAAAACAAGTGACTGTTAAACTAAGCTATGAAGAGACTGCCTTGGTCAGTCTTTGTAGCTCTGACTCTCTGAAGAGGGAAGAAAGGACGTAAGAAAGTCTATAACAAAACATTTTTTTAAAAAAAGTGAAAATTGTGTCCATTCCTTTCACTTCTATCTGGAAGTCTAATAAAAGATATTATCTCTCAATACAAACCTTGTCTTTCATGGCAAGATTTACATGCCTCTGTGACACGAAATCCATTATGCAGATCTAATTAGACATCCATGCCAGAATGTCCTCTGAATTAATGAAATACATTGCAGTCAAAAGGAAATCTCAGAGGAGCACCTAAATGGGAATAATGCTGGCCAAGTTATCTTTGGTTACCTCCTTTTCCTCTGATAATGAAAATGTTCAGGCAGCCAGAATTAATAACATCGTGAATGGCAAATAATGAGTCCCAGAATGCTGGAAGTAAAAAAGAGAGTTGGACTTGTAGCCCTTTGACAAAGCAACTGAAGGAGTAAAACTGAGCATCTCAGCCAAAATGATTGTAGCCCAACTCTGTCTGGTACATAAATATCACCCTTCCTATTTTCATATAGCTTTATTTTTTATTTTTTTCCCATTTTTTTAGTATTCAAGGTTATAGCATGTCAAATATAACTAATGTAGCAATTTAATCAATTTAATTTAATGCATCTCATTTAAGGCTGATTTATTTCTTCATTTGTGAGAGATGGATGGATGGATGGATGGATAGATAGATAGATAGATAGATAGATAGATAGTTTTTCTAGATATTATCCTCCTACACCATATAGGAAATTAATGTCAAAGCAGTCAACAAAACCAGACACCACTTCCTCTTGAAATAACAAAAGGAGGGACAGGCAGGAGAAGAAGCATTCAGTGCTAGAGAGTGGAGCATGGGTTGGACAGGTACACTGTTCACTGAATAAAAACTAGCTGGATAGCCAGGCCCAGAGAAGAGGGGTGAATGGAGTTGCACCCCGCTGATGGCCAGTCACTAGTGGAGTTCCCCAGGGCTCAGTATTTGGGCCAGTCTGGATTAATATCTTAATCAGTGATCTGGATGAAGGGATCGATTATATCTCTCAGTCAGATGATACCAGGGTGGGTGGGAGTGTTGATTTGCTGGAGGGCAGGAAGGCTCTGCAGAGGAATCTGAGCAGGCTGGATTGCTGGGATGAAACCAATTCCATGAGGTTCATCAAGGCAAAGTGCTGGGTCCTGCCTTTGGGTCACAATAACCCCAAGCATTGCTACAGGCTAGGGGCAGAGTGCCTGGAAAGGTGCCCAGGGGAAAAGGATCTGGGGGTTCTGGTTGACAGTGGTTGAACAGGAGCCAGTGTGCCCAGGTGGCCAAGAAGGCCAAGGGCATCCTGGCCTGGATCAGCAATAGTGTGGCCAGCAGGACCAGGGCAGTGATTGTCCCTCTGTACTCAGCACTGGTGAGGCCACACCTCAAATCCTGTGTTCAGTTCTGGGCCCCCACTGCAAGAAAGACACTGAGGGGCTGGAGAGTGTCCAGAGAAGGGCAATGGAGCTGGGGAAGGGTCTGGAGCACAAATTGGATGAGGAGCAGCTGAGGGAGCTCAGGTTGTTTATCCTGGAGAAAAGGAGGCTCAGGGGGGATATTATGACTCTCTTACAGCCATCTTAAAGGAGGTTGCATCCAGATGGGTGTCAGTCTCTTCTCCCAAGTGACAGGACATAGAACAAGAGGAAATGGCCTCAAGTTGCACCAGAAGAGATTTAGATTGGATATTAGGAAAAACTTCTTCACTGAAAGAGTTGTCAAGCATTTGGACAGGCTGCCTGGAGAAGTGGTGGAGTCACCATCCTTGAGGTATTCAAAAGATGTGTGGACATGGGGACATGGTTTAGTATTGGACTTGGCAGTGACAGGTTAATGGTTAGACTTGATGATCTGAAAGGTCCTTTCCAAATTAAAAGATTCTAGGAGTCTGTGAAAATTAGTGTGATGAGGAACAGAAGAGGCGTGGGGAAGCTTCACCTCCCTTTTGTGTACACATAAGCCCCTCTGCATTAGGTTCCTTGCACTTGGGGACAGTCCTATCCCTGGGGCCTGCCACCCCATTTGGAGCCAGTAGCTCCCTCTCCCCATACTCAGTGCGTGTCCCTGGGGGAACACATACAGGTCTGCCTTGCCTCCTTTCACCTGTCTGCTCCACTGTAGTGGGCTGCTCTAGAGCTGGTTTGGAATTGTGAGCCCTGGGGGACCCAAAGGGGGAGTCCCTACTGCCCCAAGGGGCTCAGTGCCACGGGTGACAGCCTCTGTGCAGACACATGGATGGCTTGCAAGGCTGGCCTCCAGTCACAAGCATCCACAGCTTTTCATCTCTTCACTCAGGTGGTCAGGCTCCTGGCCGTAGTCAGCACCATGCTGTGTATGATTGTGGACATTTATTTAAGAGCTCCTATTCTGAGTTTAACTTTCCTGCGCATGATGAAAGAAGAGTTTCCTCCAGATACTGTAACAACACAGAACACAATGTCTATTGCCTTGATTATTTTTTTTAATTCCTGTGAAAAGAAGACACATCTGCTCTAGCATCAGCAAATATGCAGCATATTTAAATGGCTTTATTCCCTCATAATATTTGTCCTAGATAAGACCTGGTTGCTAATTATTCTGTCTCTGGTCCTTCCTTCCTCACCCCTGCTGAAACATACCCCCTGTCACAGCTTTACTCATCACATAGAAAAGAAGCAGTGTCAGGCCTTCTAGCTCTTCCATTATTTTTGACTGACAGCCTAAATTAAAATCCTTTACTTTGCTGACTTTCATTAAAAAGCAACAACAATTGGTGTTTGGGTGGAGGAGAGGATTAAAAAAAAATGATAAAATTAGCCTCCAAGCATGAACTTTGCAATGCCTTTGACACTGCATAAATAGCATTGCCCCTTCAAATCTGTAGCTGATGCAGCAGAGATTACAGCACAGACAGAACATAGCTTGTCAGCTGCCCCATCCTTCCTGGTTGGCACTGCCTCTGGCCACCAGGAGTAAGATGTCTTTTGGATAAGCAAAATAGCTAAGCCTGGGGAACGTTAGTCTTTAGGGACTCATGCCATTTAATTTTATTTTGTCGTGGGAAGGAGGAGATGAAGACTATACTTTGAAGTTTCCTACATAACTCTATGTGTGCATGTGCGAGTGAGCATCTGGCTGTGTGCTTTTTCTGTGCAGTTCTCAACCAAATACAATGCCAGCTTTCCCTGACCCTTCAGAAGTCTCCAGAAGGACTTAGATAAAAGATTCCACAGCAGCAACTGGCCCTAGCCAAGGTCTTTTCTTTGAGAAAGTTATTTTTCTGACTAAACTGTTCAAAAGGGATGAAATTGCTTCATGCTATCAAAAATAATCTATAAAGCAAAATGCCTAGCATGCACAACTGGTTGCAGTGTGCAAGGCTACATATACATTTCTGTTATTAAACTAGGGGATTAATTTAGGCTTGGCACGTAATGAATCAAGGAGATTTATAAATAATTGCCTCGGAGATAAGTCATAGAAAATCTTACATCTGCTTCTTTGTTAGTGCTTCTGGAGTGTAGTCATTTCGGGAAAGACTAAAACTAGCTGATGTAGATATATTCCCCCTCCATAAGTGATCTTGTTCTGGGCAGTTGGTTTGTTTCAGAGCAGAGAAAGCAGGTATTAGGATTTGCATGTGATCCTGTTGTCTGAGGGGTGTCCAGCCCCTACAATTCACAATTGGAGTTTTCCTTGAATTAGTGGAAACTGTGGATCTGTTCTTGAAGGGGAACCCTGTCCTGACATTAGAGAATAATGCTTTCAACTTGCTTCCCACTCCCAGAACTGGGTAGCATCTTCCGAGCCCAGTTTCTGAGAGCAGTAAATGCACCTACAGCAAATTTTCAAGGTCTGATAAAAATATTTTTCCCATCAAACTAGGAGAAGCATGGGCTAACAGGCACTGGCTGGCCCTACTTGTCTCCAGAGTGACATGAGTGTAGCTGGAGCAAAACCCTGCTGGAGGATGCAGAAGTGGCTGTAAATGCACCAAATTCTTCATTCTCCTCCCAGGTATTTTCTGAGGTCTCTGCAGAGAGTCTCTCGTAAATCCTGAGCAGCAGCCTGAGGGCCATGAGGGACCCACTGACATGAAGCCTTTCTAAATCTGCCCTTTGGAGATGTAGGAGGGACAACAGTAAAACCACCAGAATAATAGAGCCACCAGAAACTGCTTATGTTTGTTCAGTCCAGCCTCTGCTTCCAGATGAGCCTAAGCTGTTTTCCTTTCTATTTTTATTTAATTATTTTTTTCTTGGTTCTCAGTGTTTCCAGAGATTACTTTGTCTTTTTTTCACAAGCCATCAATTCACGCTGTGATCTGAGACACTGAGGGAACAGAGGGTCTGATGCCAAAATGTTAACAGATTTAAGGTATCAAGAGGCAAGTCGCAGGAAATAACTCATTTGTTCAGGCATTCAGAGCAAATATTTATAAATTTCTTCAAAAATAATTCCCACTTTCCAAAGCCAAAAAGCAAAAGGCCATTTTTTCTGGATGTATTGAGACTCATAGGGGTGACTAAGAATAGCCTGGAGAACAGGAAAGGAAGAAGCAATCTGCTTTGAATTTGTAGAAGATCTACCTTGGAAATTAAGTGAAGTAGGATGCGTTATGTCTAGGCAAAATGATCTGGATAATGAGGACTCTGGAAAAAAAATGAGGGCCTTTCTTGACTGGATAAGTTTACACTAAAGTGAATTAAATGCCAGAATCAGGAAATGGAAAGCTGAATGCTTTGGAAATAGTCTTCATCATAGATCTCTAAGGAAACACTGGTTACTAAGTCTAATTGAAAAATATTTGCCCTGCTGGAAAGGTGTGATGAGAAAGAGAAATGTTTAACTGAAAACAGGAAATCAACATATTCTTTTGTTTACATTACAATTGAAATTTTCATTAGTTTAAATCTTATTGCACTAACTGTGGTCTGTCAAAAGTATTTGAAATAAGGTGTTTAAACTTTTGTTTTGATTGGTGCAATTACATTTATTTAATGAAGTTAGGCCTGATTTTCACAGATGCAAATGAAGTTAGGCCTGATTTTCACAGATGCAAATGACAGCTGAACCACTCACATTCTGTCTTTTTATACATTCACCACCAGGTTTGGGGGGGATGCATGAGTGACTGTTATATTCATCAGTATACAATGGGAGTAAACTTCAAGCAGTCTTAGACAAAAATAGCAAAAAAGCAAACCTAATCAACTTACTTTTATGCAAAAGTTGTTTATGGTCTTTCTCAGTTTGGAATAAGAGTGGGTGGAATTGAGAAAAGCTCAGTGAATTTATACTAAATCCAGCACACAGCTTGTGCACTATTTGTGAATGGACTAGGAGAGTCAGTCTCCACAGAAAATGGACATTTTGCAGCTCCCATCCTCTCCTGTGGTGTCCGGCTATTGCTGACTGATTGGAGCTGTGATCTGCTGGTGAGGTGCACCTTGCACAGAGGTTCTGGGGAGAGGGGGACCCACTGGCAGGGTGTGGGCTGTCCCCAGAGCCCCATCGTTAGTGCACTCCTGCTCCTCCTGGCTCATGCAATCAGACACATACCCATTACATGTATTGGACATGTAGAGACAGTCACCATCAGAAGGGACTTGATACCATTCATGATGGAAGCTGAGAGACTTGAATGCCAGGTTAAGACAATGATATATCTAGGTCATCATAGACATTATGATTACATTCATATTTTCCTGGAAAAGCCATTTGTTTTGGTGTAGCTGGGTGCTGAAGAAAAACCCAAACACTATCCCCCACTCTCCCTGGTGACATTAAACAAAAATAAGCTGCTTCCAGATTGCATTAAATCTGTCCTAAAACCAATCTGGAATAAATATGGTTAAATCAATGCATGAATTGATGAAGCATTATTCTCTTATAGTTGACAGGATTGGGGCCAGTTTCTCATGTATTTCTGGCTTGAATTTCTTTAGCATTTCTGGATTAGCAAAGGCATAGCCTTTGCCGGGTTCAAACCAGGTAGGATCCTTTTTGTGCAATTGGTGCTGAGGTACTTTAAATTCGCCCTGCTGAATGCAAGCTTAAGATAAAGCCTTAATGTGGTTTTGCGTATTGCTGGAATATGCTTTTGGCATGGATTATGGTAGTTATTTTAGCAGTGTGGAAGGACATAAAATGATAGTTTAGGGCAGAAAAATAATGAAATGACAATGCTTTGTTGAAACTGCTGTAGAAATAGAGGTAGTAGGCAGGATCTGACTGTTTGCACTGAAATCTGGCCAAGGAACCAGAAGCTCAGTGGCAGCTCTTTTGAGCAGAGGCAGTGGTCAATATGTGGTTTGGTCCTCTGGGCAGAGCTGCACAGTGACCCCAGGAACAAGCTGAGGTGTGGGTTTGCTGCTGACTCAGAGGCAGAGGTGCCAGGAACATTTTGGGCAGCACGTTTGGTTTCATTTCAGCGTTTCCTGTTCAAAGACAGCACCGCCTCAATGTGCTTATGTTCTCAGATGTGATACAGTCACGGTCCAGTGCAGGATGGCTCCAGGCAGTGGAAGCTGTAACTGCTTTGCCGGTGAAGTGGAAAGTATGTATAATGCACATGCTATCGGTGACTAGTGTTTTATTCATTAAAGGCATCCTAGTTTTGTACCGTTATGTCCTCAGCAGACCAGGCAGAACATATGCTTTGCATTGTGATCCAGAGGTTTAGTATATATTTCAGAAGGTCTGACGTCATCTTCAACTGCACAGAGCATTAAAATATTTTACAATTGGTGCACAGTATCAATAGCCATGTGTATGAAAATAATTCATACCATCATTTAAAGGCACTTCTACTCTACTGAGATGCTAATTAAGGGAAGAATACAGTACACACCCGGTGTCAGAGGTCATGACATTACTGAGATTTTGCTCATCAAGTCGCTGGTCTTGGAAGGCTTCACGGTGCTTCCCATTGCTCCCACAATTGGTTCTGCTGTCAGTGGCAATACTTGACTGGACAATGGTAAACATGCCTTTACCAATTCAGGTTCATATATATTAAAATATCTGCTGTGTCTCCATCCAAGCCTTTCTGCAAGCCTGAGTCTGCGATGTTAGCAGATGAAATAGAGATGGAAAACTAGAAACAAAACAGAACGCAAATGCTTCCCAAAAATCCTCTCTTACTGTTGCTAGCTTTTCTATTTTGCCTATGATGACTGTAAAAACAAACAAATGGAACTGTTTTTGCTTTTCCTGTAAATTTTGGTGCAACTTTTTTCATGGTTTCCTTTTAGGTTCCAACCATATCTGAGCTCTTGAAGCCCAGACTATCTTTTTATTTAACCATTTTATTTTTGCCCCCCAGCTTTGCTGGCCAGTATTTGTATAGCACGTTGCTAGGCATATGTGTAATTGTATCTTTTATGATTCTTGATATCTGAGTGCTACAGAAGGACTACTTTATAGTTAAGTACTGTAACTATTATTATGATCAAATAGTAATACCTGGTTCAGATCCCAGTCTTTTAGGTCCCACCTGTGTTGCTGCTCCCTTGAGCAGTTCAGCCCATTTTGGTGGGATGAATCCTGGTAGCAGAGCCAACCCTATTGCAAGAGTGTGATGGTCTGATTCAGAGCTTGCAAATAACCTTGTCACACCCTCACTGAGTCCCAAAGGAGTATTGCTCCTGGAAGAACTGATGGCATGCTGGCTCTGTGCATGCAGGGAGGAAATTTCTGTGGATTGTTTCTCCAGGTGCTGTTTCAGTTTGGAGAGAAAAGGACTTGAGGCAGAATTTTATGTATCCACATGATTCCTTCTTTTTTTGTAATGGCCAAGGCTCTTCCTTTCTGCAATCCACCAAGGCAACCAGGCTTATATATTGTTCTCAACACCGAGGCATTTGAAGAAAATGTTTTCCTGGCAGAACAGAAGGATAAATTGCATCTGTTTACTTTCAGTATGTCTTTAAGACAGAGTGCCTCAAGTGCCAGAGCAAGCTGTGGGAGGTCTCCTTCATTGGTTTTAATTAACGTTACTTTGCCTCATTAAAACTGCTGAGCACTTTGTTCCACCTAAACTGGAATAAACTATCCTTAAAACAAAATATGCATTTCCAAAAAGTAACTAGCACAAATTTTAAATGAAAATTATGAGAATATGTGTTAAATTTAGATGTTCTAACTTGACTGTGCAACAAAAGTCTGATGTTAACCTTGTAGATGTCAGCTTTTTAGACTTCCCTGCCTCTATATTTGCATTTAGGAATATTCTTATCTCTTCTGGTTGTTATTTATAACTTCCCAGACTTCCTTCTTACCTGGTCTCACCTGCCAGTATTCTTGTGGCTGCTCACTGATGAGAGTGGCCTTTTCTCTCCCACCCACTTACTCTAATCCCCATTCCAGCTCTCAGTGGCTGAACAATGTCTCTTGGACATAATCTTTACATCCCCTCCTTAGAGGACAGAGTAGAATTTTTCCTTTTATGATCCCCAAAAATGTATAGAGCAATTTTTGTGATAAACTGCCAAACAATTGCTTTCAGTTCGCCATTAGCGAGGGACCTTGCTTTCAGGTTTTTAACATATGACCTCCACATATCAAAATGACCTTTTCAGACATTGGAAAATTGAACAAGATGTTAAAAGAAGTCAAAGTGAAAGCCCAGGAGTGTGTCATAATGACACTTAACAACTGGCCTCATTGCAGAGCTCCTCAGGAAAAGCACATTAAGACTGGAACACCACATCCTCAATATTTTGTAATCTTAATTTACCTTAGTATTGAGGTGTTATTAATGCACCAAATCACTAGTTGTGTCTGAACGGGAACACAAGAGCTGCCTGTTGGAAAAATTCACAACTAAAATAGCTCTTTGAGAGGAAGCTGACCAGTCTATTTTTGGAAAATACTGTAATTCAAAGGAGGTAAATATTGTCAATTTTCTCTGCTATTTGCTAGCTGCTGACCTTTGTGAGGGACCAGCCAGCCCAGCTCTTGTTGCAGAGGCCTCCTCCATACAGTGAAGGGAGAGGAATAACCAGTGTCTGGAAGGCAGTTTGATTTCAGTCTCTTTTCAAGAGAAAATCTATCTATCATTCCTCCTTGCCTAAATATGGAGGCAAAGGTGACTGTGCTTCCAATTTGGGAGCCTCAAGTAGGTTTCTGAAGTCAGGAGGGATGATTCTAAGCCCATGTGCATAACCATAGCTAGACCCCTTGAGACTTCTTCCCTTTTGTCTGCTGATGTTGTGAATCCAGATATAGATTACAATGATGTATCTGTGCTAATCTGTATTAATCTTCAGATAATAACCTAAATTGAGTATAATTTATTATCCAGCCATCCTAAATGAACTAGTTGTAGTCTCACGGGGTGATATAGTTTATACAATGAGAACGGTCAAATACTATGTAAAATATAGCAAGAACATGGCAGTGGTTATGCTAAGGAAAGCTCACTTGGGCAAGGCAGAAATTGCAGGCTGCTTTCTGAGTGAAGAGGTGAAAAGGTCTGTGTGGTGTTTTGCCAAAGCATTTGCATCTTTTTCCTATTCTTTATTCAGTCGTCTCTATTGGACAGGGCTCGCTGTTCTTTATGTGACTGGCAAGGCAAGGTTCTTCTGAGCCTCTTGAAAACACCTGAATGTTTATGTGGTGAGGGGTTCAGTGGCTCTGGCCAGACCTAGAGTTTGGAGTTACTTTGGACTGACTTTTCTTGACAAAAAATGAGATTTCCAGTATGTGAGTGCTAGCTAATCATCAGAGCAAAGGAGAACCTACATGATTTTACAAGCCTGGGTCCTGAGAATGTGTAGTATTTAAAAGAAACGGACTTGGACAACCAGATGTTGTTGAGATACTAAAGGGAGGAATGTGTGAAAAGGATAAAAGGATAAATTATAAATTTAAGAAATATGATGAGATGAGGGAAGCAAACCAGAAGACATGCAGCCTGATAGAAATACCAACCCTTCTTCAGATACCCACTGAAAAAAAATTACAGGAGAAACTTCCTCTTGTAGAGCAGAAGAGAGAGCCACTGGAGAGACCCTTGAGGAAGCTTGTGGAAGAGACAGCTTGTGGAATTGAGGATTTAGTTTGCTACTATGAGGTTCTCCAATCATCCTAAAATTCAAGTAACACAAGCAATGTTATGTTTAGGTGAATGAAGACAGAATTCAGCAAGAAATCTGTCAGCTCTCCCTAGCATAAAAAAGTTAAATGAAACTGTAAGATTGGCAAGTTTCCACCAATGGTTACCAACAATAGAGGAAATTATTTGGGTAAATGTAGAATTATGCAAATTATAGAAGACTTCGGGCAAGGACATGGAGAAAAGCCAGTTTGATTTTCTTAGATATCATTTCAAGTGAATGAGGGAAAACATACAGAAATTAGAAGACCCAGAATTTGGAGAGATGACTGCCCTTCTGAGGTGAAACTGGGAGTTAAGGTTCTATGGAAAATTATGCATCGCTTCCCACCCACATCATAGAGTCCTGTACATACAAAGTGCAAGGAAAAGGAACTAGATAATTCATCAAAGGAGACATGAAACAAAAGAGAGAGCAGTAAAGAGTTCAAATATAGATTTTTTTTGCAAAACAAAATGAGTCAGTGTGATACAGAATGTCAGATAAAGAGATAATCTTAGTGCTTAGAAACTGCATTAATACTTCAGACAAGCTGTAGGAATGAAACATTATCCCTGAAGAAAAGATGCAATTTCTAAAAACTAATAGGTTGGTTTCTAACACTGAAATATTAAGGTCCTTGGTTTCTACCTTGCTTATGAAAGACAGAGAGGGCAAGAAGGGTGGTAAGAGAATGGGGAGAATTGACAGTACAGCCTGCATAAAGCCAGTGCTGCCTGCTATATGAATATGGATAACCTTGGGATCTTGGGTCAGTATTCATCAGCAGAGCCTCAGTTAAGAGTGTGGTGGTGGACGTCCTCAGATCACTCACAAGGTTAACAGAAAGGCTAAAATCTGTAAGGTTCTGCTTACATTTCTGTCTGTGATAGGTGGAAGGAAGAATGGCAGGATGCAGGACATCACGGTGGGAGACATGCTGCCTCATGAAGACAATAATAACACTTCATTAAAGTTTGAATAAAAGATGGGTGAGAACATCTTACCTCAGGAAGCAGCTGCTTTCTAAAATTTTCTTATAATGGATAAAGAAGTTTTACCCGAGTGGCTGGTGAGGACCCTGGGATCAGAGAATGGGATTGCATTCGATATGGGCATACAGGTACCCGGCATTAAAGAACAAGTAATATATCTGCCTTGCTCCTCAGAGGGGTCAATACACAAAGCTGAGGAAAACTAGTAGTAAAGTAAACAACGGAAAAATCTTTTGCTATAAAAATGCAAAGAGTTTTTAAAGGGGATTTTATTGGATGAGCAGATATAGATTCTCTTACAGTGTGGGACATTATTTGTCTAAAAGCTCATTCTGTTTCAGGATTATGAAAAAGGCAGTAATTAGAAATGAAGAAACAATATTATAGCTAAATAAAAAAAGCTTCGGAGATGGTAATCAATATAAGTTAGAAGTTACAAAGTGTGGAAAATTGATGAAGGAAGCTAAAGACATCAGGGAAAAATCAATGGTTAGCAGAGCTGGGGACAGTAAAGATTATTTAAGTATGTTAGAAAAAAGAGATATCCTAGCAACAATATAAGGTGTTACTTGATGGAGATGGCAAAATTGTTAATGATGCAGAAAAGAGAGTTCATCAATAATCATTAATGTTCTGTATTTTTTCTGCAAAAAAGCAAGGTTACGTGTATGAAGCAGGTGATTATGGTAAAGTACTTTCCAGCTCAGTGGTGATGAGAAAGGATATAATACGTCTTCTAGGTTAGGGCAGAGTTACAAAGAAATTACTATGACTTGCTAAACTGGCCCATTCAGGAGGAATGCCTCTTAATTCAAAGAAGTGATGTAAATTAAGGTAGCAAACAGAGAACTTATCTCTGTATTTAGGTAGAGTTTTAGGATGTTAATGGTATTTTAGATGGTGTAGGAGGTCATAATTACTAGATGGCAAGACATTTAGGAAAGGACTTTGCATCCTTTGTGCATTGTGAGAGCAGTGGGAAGTGGACATGCTGTGAGTGAGGACCAGACTGGAGCAGCACAGCCTCTGCCAGCCTTACCTTGGCTGAGTTACACGAGTGGAGGTGGGAAAGGGCTGTGCTCCGGATATGGGAGATGTACACATGGCCCCATTAGAATAGTTAAGGGACCAGGTTATACTGAGAAGTTATGTGAAGAATAAGACGATGTAAAACTCTGAGACAGCATTATCAGAAGTTCTCAGTTTTTGTCTTCCTTTTCTCCCATTTGGTTTTCATACGAACAACCATTTTAACGGGGAATATAATATACTGCAAAATCTGATCAGTACCAATGCTCCGGTTTTGAAAACACTTAGGGAGGTGAAATAGTGGTAACGGAGATGAAAACTACTGGCAACAATCCCTTTCCAGTGATAGATCTCTTAAACTTTCTCATAATCATCTGTACTTCACCACAGAGCTATTGATACCAGAGTACAGAGGGATACTCTCTCTCCTGGTTGTGAAGGTGACATAAAAAACTCAGCTGCCTTTGTTGTGTTTCATATTAAATAATGTCAGGACAAAAATAAAAACCTGTTAACAGCTGAGGTAAATTAACAGCTAGGAATGTTTATAGTTTATGACCCTCCTGGGGATTCCATGTTAAAAGAACTATTTTGTGAGAGGAAAATTCTTCTTTTGCTGGGTCTTTTATATCCTGCAGCAAACCAGGAAGGGCCAACATAGGCTCCCCAGCTCCTCCTTCTCTCTGATATGGTTTTGTAGCCTCCAGTACCTTGTGGCTATCTCTTCTGAACCTGTTTCCAGCAGAGCCTTATTCCAGAAGGACATTGCATATTGCACGCCTGCCTCACAGGGCTTGTGCTTTTGCTAACCCCACCCTTTGGAACTCTTTGTTGACTTGTGAATTCTTGAGTTAAAACACCATCATGGTAAGATTTGTTGTCAAGTCTTCCAGTTTGGGGTTTTTTTGGTCTTCTTGTTTGAAGGTATTAGTGTGCAATTACGTGTTCTGAAGCTCTGTCGTTCAGTGACAGCTTCTAAAAATTAATTTATATGAGACTTTATCCATAACTACTGTTTATTACATATAAAGGTGGCAATTAAAGTGAAGTGGTTATTTCAGGTAGCTCTCATTAACCTTAAACCCCACATTATAACTACATGTAGCTTAAATTGTTGGGGCTTTTCCCTTAACTTGGCTTCCTTTTGTGTTACTTTGCACTCTTTTTGTAGACATCTCTCATATAAATCCATGTTCTGCCAATACACAGAAGGATTTTCTGAGCAAGATTCAATTGTAATGCCATTTACATATGTATTTCTAAAGTAATTATGAAAAGGATTGCTACCTTTTATGTCTTCACAATTGAGTGTATATTACCAGTGAATGAGTAATTTTCAAATTGTACAAATGGGTGGTCTGGAAGGTTATTTCCCATACTGACATGTTATTTCAGTAATTTCCCTCCATATGGGTTTCCGTTTTATGCATTTTAAAAACATTTTATTTCCCTTCAAAATGGGTATTGTCTTGATGAGTCTCAAGATCTCAGAAATTGATAGAGTTTCACGTGGAGCTCTCTCATTTGCACTTCATGTGGTGATAGTAATGAGGGCAGTCGTGAAATGTCAGCGTGGCAGCTGTGGGTGACTGAGGAGCCTGGACAGGCACATGCCATTCCTTTGCAGCATGTACAGCATCTGCAGAGAAAATGAACATAGAGCTAATAATATCTGTGATCTAAGACAAGCACTACCTATCCACTGACAAATCAGAATGACTCTGCTTGTGCTCCTGCTAATTTCATGCCCATGCATTTACAGTTAGACAATAATTATAAATTTTCTGGGGTTTTTTCTTTCATTTTTCATATTATATTGTGAGCTCCACTAAGAGGTGATTTCATGCCTCGGATACAAACATGTGGAAAATTAACAGAGCTTGAGAAAGGCACTAAAGCTCTGCCAGTGCATTAATTGTCTAAGCAAGTGTATCTAAAAACTGGTAAATCACCCATAACATCAGCGGACAGAAGAGGGATTCAGACTAAATTAGGAACTAACATTTTAGATGTGATTCTTACTTAGACACATAAGTAAGGAGAATAGTTTCTGTAATAGTCATTGGAATTCTGCTACCTGACAGTTAGTCCCAAAAGAGATGATTCTGATTTCTGCAGCTCATCCTCTTTGACCCACTACTCATAATGTATGTAAAGTGCAGAACATAGAATGATTTGACTCTTCTTAGCAAACTGTACATCTATTCAGTAAAATAAACCCCTGCATTTCAGTGTACTGTCCTAAAAGGAAATTCAAAAATCATAAAAAACTTCTGGAATATACCATGTTTAAATGACACAGAATATATGTTTACTAGTAGAAGACAGCACTTAGATGAGATCTTTCCCAGTGCCTTCATTTCAGTTACTTTTCTTTTTTCAACTTACAGAGAAGTCATTGTAGTGGCGGGGTGACAGCACGATTTCCTTGGAGAGCACTGGATCCAATGCAATACTATGTAGAATTCTGAGTATACTCTAGGTTAAAGTAAAAACACAGAAGAAGAAATAACAATTAGACACAAATAATCCACAATAATAGTACTGAAAATACATGAAAAACAGCAAAATGTATTTTACTTCACAGTAATTGTCTTTTTATTTGAGTTTTCCACAGACTAAGATTCTTCTCTAAGTGACGTATTAGGATGATTTTTATTTACAGAAGAACATATTTTTTACTCATCTCTGGCTCTAGAAAAACAATTTTCTCTGTATTTCTTTTAGTAAATGGAATTGTGCCTAGACACACTCTCAGTGAGAAAGCACTATGTAATAGATGCATTTTTTTTTACTAATGTGTGCTGCAGTCAGGCTGGATGATACTATTCTGCCTTGTGCCAAGGTTTAAATCACTGGAATGTCTACAGATAAGCCAACAGGGAAAAAAATCTCAGCAGTAACAATTTATTAAGAAAACTGTCCTTGGGGTGACAATGGAGAACATGCCAGTATCTGGGAATACAGCCCCTCCTTGCCTGGTTCCAGATGGCCCTGGTGATGTTCCTGTTCCCCTGACTTGATGATGGAATGGAGGGGATTCTGACCATCAGCAGACACTCAGGTGGGTTGCCAAGCACAAGCAGGGGTACCCACGAGGGCTGTCAGGCAGGTGCAAGACGTTTTGCTGCATTTTGGCCCGCCAACAGGGGGCAGCAGGCAGGGCAGCAGGCAGGCAGGCTTGCCCCCACAGGCATCAGCAGTGGCCAGCACGCTTGGAAAAGGTGTGCTTGCAGGCAAACACAAGTATCATCTCTCTTGTTGCTTCTGCTCTGCTTTTTCATGAAGACAGTGGTGGTGAGGAGGTTTATTGAGATTTCTTGCTCAGGTTTTGGGAAGGAAGGAAAGGTTCAGCAGGAACATACTGTGAATGTGGAGGGTGCAGGGCAGGCAAACTCTCTTAAAAGGACTGGCAGAGTTAAATGTGCAGCCTTTAAATGCTCTGTGGAAGGGGACTGAGAAAAACAATCAATAGCTGCAGGAACACCTGCTCCTCAGGTAGACAATGGGAGGTGAAGCACAGAGAGCTTGGTAATTGGTCCTTGTGCTGTGCTTCAACTGGGAACAGGTACTGTGTTCAAGGCATTTGGACACAGAAATAAATGCAATTTTCCTTGTCTGAGTTCTTCTGCTGTTCGTGATGGAGACACAGGTGAGGAGCTATAACAAATCAGCATTTCCATGGTGATGCTGACTTGGCCATGAAATAGGAGCTGCTTCTCCATGGGGATTTGGGGATGATGCACAGAGCTGGCAAAGTACTCTGCAGGTGTGGCCAGTGTTTCCCAGTTAAGGGCTGTGAGAGTTTTTGGTCTGTACTGGCTGCCAGGGCCAGACTAATTTTAAAGCTAGACATCTACCCTGAAATGCAGTCATCAAACACTCCCTATAGTCACTTGCTAGTGGTAGAACTTCCAGAGGTATGTTCTCCTCCTTGTTTGAGACACCTCTCCCAGCATACAACGAAATACTTAATTGAACTGCCTGTTTCTCTCCATTGCCTTGAGTGGAAGCCCCTATACTGCCAGAAAAGCCAGATGCCTACTTTTCAGGGTGGATGAGATACATCTGGTCTTCAGAATCTGCATTATGCTGAAAAGTCACCTTGTGTGATGAAACCACAGCTGCTACAACTATGAAGCTGGGTGATTTTAAAGGCTCGTTGAATCCCACTGTCATTCATTAATTAACACATAAAGGCTGAGTTCCTAGACCTTGGAGTAGGGGTTTCTAAGAAAGCTTTTCTAAATTGGAAGAAAATATAATTAATCAACTTCTGGGTATTTCTGTTGCTATTACATTGGGCTTTCTACCTACTAGTAAAGTATTTGAAGTACTGAGTATGCCTTCCTTCTATTAAAAGCATTTTGTAGAATATTGGATGCTGAATATGAAAAATGCCCACTGAGCAGAGGATGGAGAACAACAGGCATTTCTGTTTCACAGTGCCTCTGAGGAAAAAAAGATGGTTTTATGTCAGAGTGAGAGTGAATTGGATGAAATTTTCAGTGAATTGAGAGCTAATAACCACTGTACCCCACAGACTCCAAAATGCTTTGGGTTGAGTGAAACATTTTGTTTGACGTGGAATGAAAGATTTTATTTTGGTTTCAAACAAATTCAAATATTCTATGAAACAAGGAAAATTTGTATATGGAAGTAACTTCAAATGAGAAAATCAAAACCTTTCATTTTCAAAATGTCAAAATGAAGCCTTTCCATTTTTCACTGATTTCTTTTGTCTGAAGCTAACAATTCAGCAAATTTGATACGAATTCATGAAATATTTATGTGATGATGAGTCTTCATTTTATTTCAATAAATAGCTTACAGTTAAAAACTATGCACAGCTTAAGCATTGCATCATGTTGTCCAGCCAGCCCTTTAACAACACCAGGTTCTTCTCTCAGATACTTTAATTCAGATACTGAATAGGGTCTGTTACAGACACTAATAAAAATTACAAATATGTATCTTTCTTCATAAAAATATAGATTTGCTGTTGAAATGATGGGACATGTGGCATAAAACTTAATCCACTAACTGATAACTGAGTATTTTTAAAATCTGCTTCTGGAGAGTATTTCTTTACAACTTTTTTTGCAGTTTCACTATGTATGTCCTTTGATTGGGTCCTGCTTTGCTAGAGTTCTTCTGCCACAGTTTCACCAAAGGGGCTGGGTTAACACTGAGCACATAAATTGCAAATATATATGCATGACTTGCCATCAGTTTGCATGATCACTGCAGCAAATATAAACCTGGCATAAGGCAAAACAACAAGCTATTGATAAGGCTGGTTGAGGCGGGCTTGGGGGCCTAACTCTTTTTGGACAGTGTCTTGATTTATGCTCTAAATAATCAGAGTAGGGTTTTATGTTGAAGCCTTTGTGTGGGAGTTAAATAGGATGTCCTAACCTTTGAACTATCTTTGGGCTCCAGTTCAGAGGGATGGCACTGTGCTCATGTCACAGAAAACATGAAAGGGACTCCAAGTGATAGGAAGAGCGATGCAGTATTCCCTTTTTGCTGTTGATTTTTCCTTGGGGATCCTTCTCTCCTTTCTTTTTGCTGATAGGCTTCAACTTTTTTTGTGAAGCATTTTCAGAAAATGATTAGGAGAACACACACAAAATTTATAAATAGCAAAGAATATTTTCAGGAGGGGGAGAAGAGGCACTGTTAACATAATCCATGCTGGTTTTGTTTGTACATGCATAGTCATATACAGAAAGAGAAAAGATTATTTGTTCAGAGCATAGGTGGAGTACTTAATTATGTGGAAAATTTAAGTTATGGTTGGAGGGCAGATTTAATACTTAGTGCAATTAAAGAAGTAGAATCTATAGAGAGTGCAAGATAGTATTAAAGGAATTGGAGCACCTTTTCTCTTTGCTAAAATGATTACACAAGAAGAGTGTCTGTGCCGAATCTAACATATTCTTCGTGAGTGTAATCCTACTTGTTTTGGGGGACAGTTTGAATGAGTCCCTTTGTATGTGTCTGCCACATCATTCTGTATAATGAGGAGTAAACCTCAGTACAAAGCATATGCGTCTGTGGTTTCTGATAGATTGCATTTCAGCCATGGCTTTGGTCTTTTTGTTTTCACTTCTGGCTGCTTTAATACTCTGGTAATTCTGTCTTTACGGTGTTAAAAATGGGCACAATATAGAAAGCAGCTACAAGTCTCAATGCATACTGTTCTTGGACTTTACAAGTGGCATCAAAATGCAGTCAGAATTCACTCATCCCATACATGGAGCAAGAAAAAAGCAAGGCACACAAGTAACTCCTCTCCACTAATGGATAGGGTCTAAGTTGGGGGGAGGGATGGCAAAGCATGGAAAGCAGATATATGGAGCAAAGTGTTCTGGACTTGGCACGCCTCTTGGTCCTCCTATGGACTGATGAGATCTCTCAAATGTGGATGCAGATTTCCCATCTCACACCTTGCTATCGGGTGCAAATTGAGTCTTACGTGAGGGTGGCTAAAATAAACAGTTAGTAGGTGTATTAAACAGTCTTAGGGTTCCATATCGCCTCTCTGGAAGACAGGCATACAAATGCTTTCTTTGGAAATACAGCACATGCAGCTGATAGTCTTCAAAGTTTCATTTTGGTGGCTTGCTTTTTCTTTTCCTTTTTCCCTTAGAAATGTAAAGCTATAATCAGCTGGGGTAGTGGGTTTCATTTTAATGCAGGAGAAGGATGATACAGACATTTTTTATTCACAGAGAATGTTATGCAGCATGAATGGGGACTGGAGCTCATTTAGCCTTTCTCTGCAGCCTCTCAGAGCTGTGCTTTACAGAAGAACATGTTAGAATTTATAAAAGTTTCATTACTAGGTTTGTCAGGCAACATTTGTCTGTTGTGAAAAAGACAAACCCTTTTAAATTCTGGAGATTAAAAGGCATGTCTCCTTACTCTAGGTGACAGACCTTTGTGTCTGCAGCCTGCCCGAGGTAACAGACTCAGGCCTCACTTCTGCTGAAATTAGGTATGGATCTCCTGCTGGCAGTGGGGAAACAGGGCTGAGGTCTCCTACATAGGGATGTATTGCCTGATGCATATTCCCTGTGTGCAGCTGCCTACCAGAGTGCAGAACCCTGACTTTTAGCTTTTCTTACCTTTTTTTCATACTACCAGAGACATGCAACAGTTGCAACATGCAACTGCTGCAACAGTGTAAGAAATGCAGCAACTCAAGGTCTCAGCCCTGTGGCAGATGTCCCCTCCTTCCCTGGTTTTGGAGATGCCTCACTAACTGACCCCAGAATATCAATTCTCAGGTGGTAGCCTGACAAGAAGTTTTGGGGTGTCACTCAGAGGGGCTAGTACAGCAAAAGTGTCCAAGGCTTAGCCCCAGTGCTCAAATCTTGGCCCAAAGGCAAAATGTGCCCGAATGTCAGTGGGTACGTTAGGATGCCACAGAGGGTTGGAGGAACTGTAGTGGCTGAAGAAATGGGTTCTGAAGGGTGACAGGGTAAGGGAAAAACTCACCAATTTTTACCTTGCTTAGAAAATAATATAAGTCAGAAATAAGATAAAATCTTGCCTTTGCTGAGCAGCTGACATTTTGAAATGAGGTCTTTAATGCTCTTGGGAGAAAAAAAAATGTTTGCAAGAGGAGTTCTGGAGAGATCTGCCTTTAAGTGATGACTGTGGCAGAATGCTGTGGCAGCTTGAACTCCTGAAGAAATTTAGGAGGCCACACTCAGTGCAGCAGATATGAACACAACTTCCAGTATTTTGGCTCCCCTCTAGAAGTGAAACTGCACGAGGGGGTCAAAGACTGAAAGACTGAGGAACAGGAAAGAGGCACACATTTTCCCCATTTTCTCATGTCTAGTTCCAGATATATGAAAAATTCTATCGTGGTCCCCATATAATTATGCCTCTGCTCTCTGTGAGACATATGCTATAGGATCCACAAAGTATTTGGGAACCTACCACTAGAGACAATTCTGTGGGCACACATGATTAGGTCCATATTAGATTTCTGCACCATGTGGAAGATGGCATTTGAGCTAAATGTACTGCATTTAGCCTCTATTGAGACTGCAGGGTGTTCTTCCCCTGTGGTGCGATGATGTCTGCAGCAGCTATGCTCTGCAGCCTGAGCCCACCAGAAAAACTGGGTGTGAGGATGGCTGCACATCAGTGAACCCTGTGTACATCCTCCTGACATGATCACTGGGTTTGTATGCTCAAGCCATCAGTTAAATTTAGATGTGTCAATCAGGAAAACTCTAGGAATGTAGGATACAAGTGAGGGCAATCTTTATTTAAAAACATGTAGGTTGGCTGTGGCTAGGCCACTGGGGAAGCTTGTGGCTTGTGCACATTTAATGTTAAGTCAGGCTTAATATCATGTTAGTTTAAACAAGTTAGCTAACACATTTGCAGATGGAAACACTTTTCCTGTTCTGATGAGTCTAGAGGAAACAGTTTCTTGTTTGCAGTAGTGAATAATGCTTTGCATTTATTCGCTCATGTTACATATTCTTAGGATAAGAATAAGCACCTGATAACTGGGTTATCACATCCCTGTGAGGCATTTGCACTCAGACATCCCGGTGATAATCAGGTTAATCACTGCAAGGAAACAAAACTGAAAGGAGAAAAAGGGTTGTTTTCAGTCCACCTAAATCCTGGAATGGACTGATTGCACCTGTGTCCCCATACAGGACTTTCACTTAAGAGCAGGACTTGATGATCCTTGTGGGTCCTTTCCAACTCAGACTATTCTCTCTGTGTGTGTATGTGTGTGGGGGGGTGGGGGTGGATGTGTGTGTGTGTGTATGAAAGAGACAAGGCTGGAGAAAAGAAAAGAGGGTCCATCCAGAAGGTGGGGACCATCTCCTTTGGCAGCAGCACAGACATAGATGGGGCTTTTGGCAGGCATGAACCTGGCCAGGTGTGCCAAGTCTGCCCAGCTGACACCAGCCTCCTGATCCTGGTCCTCTGCTCAGCCTGGGGCACCATCCCCAGGAGGGAGCTGGTGTGCAAAAGGATGGCTGCAATCCTCTGCAGCTGCCATTTTTATGGTGTACTTTGAGATGGCTCTTTTCAGGTTGGATCTCTTGGGTGATCATTGCAGCTTGGCAGCACTGCACACCCTGGAGGAGCAGTAATTGGCAGTGCTGGGGGGCAGTGGTGGTTGCGGGTCAGCAGAATGAGGTGGTGCGTCAGCAGAGTGAGCTTCTGCAGCCGGCACTGCCCCAAAGGTAGTGTGTTCTCCAGTGGCTCCTATCCCTTCTTCTGTCTCGCTCTGTAATAAACAGTGCAGACATTAGGGAAGTTACATTGTCTAAGTCAAGAAATTGCGAGTGTTTTCCAATCAATTAAGCAAAGCATGTGTTAAACGACTTATCTGGGGGATTGAATTGCCTTCTTAGCCTCTCTTTTTTAAAGGGTTTGATATATCTCTAGCACAAGAAAAAGAAATGGCCTAGCATATAAAGCAAAAAGGTATTGGGAAGCTGGAAGCCAATAAGCATATAAGAACTCTCACCAGTTTTAATTACTTCTATGCCATACTGATGAGAAATTTGGAGAAGCTTTCAAATTTTACCACAAAGTCCTATCTATTTCTTAATGCACTGGCTGCCCAGATAGAGGCACCATTTTCTCTAGTCTGATTTACACAGACAATTTTTATGAGTTTCTTCAGGTGGTACACTGAAAATCTTACTTCCCAAAGAGTAGTGAGGTCTTTTCTTGCTATCATCTTATTTATACCACTGCTTGCCTGTTTTCTGTTCGCAGGAATATACTTCATATGTTTTTTTATTTCTCTGCTTTCCTCTTCCCAACTGTTTGATTTGTGTGTTGGTAGCAAATTATTCTCATTTTCAGGTTCTTCAAATATAAATCTGATATTTACACAGTTTATAAGTGGGGAAACTCTGGGGTCTCCAGAAGCTAAGAGGACATTAAAAAAAAAAGTATTGGAAATAAAAATGCATGTCATACCAACTTACATATACAACATTTAAAGCTTGATAACAAAACCAGTGCATGCATAGAGTCAACATTTGGGTAAGCTGTTTCAAGGCTGATGTCTGCTGAGGTAAAACTGGCTTATTCTTGAGATAGGCATTGTCTAACCATGTCTCCTTGGGGCCTGTACCCCTCCAGCCAAGGTGTTACGAAAATTAAGCAAGGGACTCAAAAAAGTCCAAACTCTTCTGTAAGCAGGAAAGTGGGACAGGGCTGTGGTGGTGCTGGTGCTGCAGGCCAGCAGGGAGGCTCTGTGACTGAGATACGCAGAGTCCCAAGACCTTGCAAGTTTTTCTGTGTGCAGCACTTCTGGGCACTTGGCAGGGTGCCGATAACTGGCTCTTCTGTTACACTTATATAAGTTAAACTGAGCTGCCCCTGAAGGTACCCTCTTAACTGCAAGCATAGATGGTATGGTTAGAGGATGCTGTGGTGACTGCTTCACCTTTTAAATGTGACTCCTTATAAACCATTCATAATTTTTTTGGTATTTGTTAAAAGTCGTTTACAGCATTTCCATAGCTCAGGGCAGTTGTGTTTCCATCTGTTCTGCCTGCTGTAAGTTGTCAGTTCTGGATTTGGCACTGTGGAAGAAAACTGGCATACGACAAAGAGGAAGCAGTACCCACGTTGATTGACAGAATATTTTCTCAGTGGGAAAGTGCAGTGAACTCAGGCATAAAAAGGGATAATCCATAAGATATTTATCTCTAGGGATCTAAATTATATTAGAAAGTATACAAACAAAGATCTGGTTTCTCTCTAGACACCATGGGCTCTACACATTCTTATGCTTTCCTTTAAGATAGACCATTGCTAAAGGAATGAATAAGAGACAAAGTCTTTGTTGATAAATTCCCTGGGAATTCATTATAATGCTGTTTTGAGCCTTTGCATGCATTCCTGGAAGCATCACGTGTCACATTACCCTTATGTGTAGTTGTGAAAATGTGGAATTTAAACACAGTTTCCCCAAGATAATTTTTAGGCTGTTGTAACTGTACCGTTGAACCAGTATGTGCTGGAAGGTGCACAGTCCTTACTCAGGAGGGCTTTTTTTGATCCTTAGCTAGCGTAAACACTANTTTCTGCTGGAGTGTTTCATTGTCATCACTGCAAACACACTGGGAGCTCAGCACTAACAGCCCCGCTTTATCACTGAACCAGTGTAGCTTCTGAGGGCTTTGGAGAGTGGACACAATCAGCCTCTGTCCTACGTGATAAACAAAAGGGACCCAATGGGAAGGATGAATAGAAAGTTATGATATCCAGGCGTGTCCTAGCCTTATCCTTTTTTATGGTCATCTGTCTCTGGTCACCCTTCAGGGGTTTTTGAACAGGTGCCTGGGATTTTATTTGGTGTTTTAGTTGACCGACAGACCTTTATTTACCTCTGCTGGAGGTCTTACCCTGAATGTTCATTCCTTGCCCTCTATCATATGGCTCTCTGCTTGGTCATGTTGTCCAGGCTGGCAGATTTCCCCATGGGAGGAAGACAGTAAACTTGGTGTTCCTCTTTCTGTCCATCACCTTTCTCCTGAACCTGCTGGTGGTCAGGAGCTGTGTTCACCTGCTCCTAGGAAGGACACAGGACTTTGCAGCACTGTCAGCATGGAGGGCTATCACCTAAGAGTGCCACTCTCCTCCAGCGGGACCTTTTGCTGTGCCGACACCAGGCTGGCTCTGCCACTCACTTCTGGGCTGTGGTTACGTGACACAGCTGAGCCAGTGCACTCATCTGGAACACTCACCCAAAGCAAAGCCAGTAGTTTTCCCCTGGGATTCAAACTCCCAGTTCAGTACTAAGATGGGTACAGAGGAAGCAAGGGTTAAAGAAGAGGTAGAGCAGATGAGGAGGAAGGGGACTGTGCCTGGCCACAGCAGTGAGACACAGCGTGACCAGCAGGTTGAGGGGGGTGATTCTCGCCCTCTACTCCACTCTCATGAGACCGCACCTGGAGTGCTGCATCCAGCTCTGGGAGCCTTGACATAAGAAGGATGTGGACATGGACCTGTTGAAGTGAGTCCAGAGGAGGGCCATGAAGGTGATCAGAAGGATGGAACACCTCTCCTGTCAGGACAGGCTGAGAGAGTTGAGGGTGTTAAGACTGGAAAAGGCTCCAGGGAGACCTTATAGCACCTTCCTGTACCTGAAGGGAACCCACGGGAAAGCTTGAGAGGGACTTTTTACAAGGGCATGTAGTGACAGGACAAGGGGGTAATGGCTTTNTTCCTGGAAGCATCACGTGTCACATTACCCTTATGTGTAGTTGTGAAAATGTGGAATTTAAAGACAGTTTCACCAAGATAATTTTTAGGCTGTTGTAACTGTACCGTTGAACCAGTATGTGCTGGAAGGTGCACAGTCCTTACTCAGGAGGGCTTTTTTTGATCCTTAGCTAGCGTAAACACTATCGAAGGTAGGTAGGTAGGTAGGGAAACGTTTGGGATTAAGAAGCAGGTGGTCCAAAGCTATAAGGAAGTTTAATGGCTTAGTGCTTTACTGGGCTTCTGGAAGCTGTAATGCCTGTACATGGCAAAACAGATGGTGGCACTGTAAAAGTGACTGGCACTTCAGCATGCAAAGCTTGGGATATGGCATTTTTGCCTCTAAACTTTGTCTTTGGATACACTGATGAACTTGCCATGGACTTACCAAGGGCATAAAGAAAATTATTCTGACTGGCAAATGGCGGTGTTATTGTTTGTGTCAATGTCATCCTGGCTCATGGAGAGCTCATTGAATTGCTGTTAAATTGCATTGCAGCAAAATAACTTTCGTAAGGCTGTGGGGGATTCTCTGAACCATTGTAAAAAGTGGAAACGTGAAAACTAAAAATATTGAGCCCATTTAATATCGAGAGGCCATACCCAGCAAGCGCACTCTGAG
>VYZQ01014481.1:49848-67758 GCA_013400655.1 Mystacornis crossleyi | reverse complement strand
CCAACCCAGCAGAGAAGCCCATGACAGCAGGAACAGGAAGACATCTACATCTGCTCAATTCAAGGCAAGTTCACACCCCCACTAGGACTAAGCCTTAAGCATCAGCATGGTTGCTCTCAGCCATTAGTCCTGATGGTGTTCTGTTATGAAGTACAAGATATATTCACCAGAGCAGAAAGAGTCTTGGTCCTGCCTCTCATCCTGGTGGAGCTGGGAAGGGAGCAATGTGGATTCCTGCTCCAGTGAGCATGTGCTTTATAGAAAAGTGGAACCGTTCCAGTACATAAGCAAATAAATAAATAGCATCCACCTCCTGTGTGCTCACAGGAGGCAGGGGAGATGTGAACTTGGGTCATCTGATTTCAAATGCATGTTCTGCTCTGGAGCGATTTAACCCTCCGTTTCCTTTCATTCTGGAAGTGATGCCCAATTTCCCCCCTGAACATGGCCTTTTGCTTAAGTATGCCACAAATAAAATTACAAACTGTGTATTTGAACCTAAAATGGTACATGTACTTGCTGGAATTTCTCCACAGCCTCACTGTCAAAAAAGAATGTATTTTTTATGCACACATATATATAAGCAATCCAAAAAAGCCTCCTTGATTGTGGTGGGTTTTCTTCCTTTTAAAATACTTTTGAACCAAGTTCTTGCATAGTTATTACATACCATTTCAGGACACATTTTTACCTGCTGTTTTGAGAAGAAAGAAATTTTTAAATGCTAGAATTAATGGCATTCAAGTTTTATAATGGTGCATGGTTAATACATTGCTGAACATGCCCTGGATTTCAGAGGTGATTTGCACAAGACCTTAGAAATAGGAACTTCCTACAGGGGGGGAAAAAAAATTAATGTAGTGGTGCAGAAAATATGTAGCTGTTAGGCATAGAATCACTGAATCACACAATGATTTGAGTTGGAAGGGACTTTTAAAGACCATCTAATTCCAACTCCCCTGCCATGGGCAGGGATACTTCCACCAGATAAGGTTGCTCAGAGCCTCATTCATCCTGGCCTTGAACACTGAGAGGGTTGGGGTATCCACAGCATCTCTGGGCAACCTGTTCCAGTACCTCACCACCCTCACAGTAAAAAATTTCTTCTTAATATCTATTCTAAACCTACCCTCTTTCAGTTTAAAGCCATTACCCCCTTGTCCTCTCGCTACATGCCCTTGTGAGAAGTTCCTCTCCAGATTTCCTACAGGCCCCTTGTAGGCACTGGAAGGTGCTATAAGGTCTCCCTGGAGCCTTTTTTCTCTGAGTAGAACAACCCCAGTTCTTTCAGCTTGTCTTCAATAGGATGTTATCAAATGTGATCCTACCCTTTTTGTGACAGTTCCAAACAACGAAGTTAATTTTCAGCTCACTTGTTTGAACAACTGCTGAATTTAGAAGGGGTGTTGTTGTTCTTTTAAATGTGCGCTGCTCTGGCAGAACTTCTCTTAACCCATAAACTGGAATAATACCTTTGAGATCAGCAAGCTTCTTTAGATTTACAGCCAGGCAACTGAGATAAAAGTCTGGCCCAAATATTCAGTCCCCCAGGACTTTCCAAACCAGATAGTAACCATGCAGTGAACTACTTTAGGAAGAAGGAAAACATTGAACACGGTTTAAGTTTTGAACTAAGGAGTATATGATCAATGTATATCTTCTTTTAGGACTCCTTTTTGCCTATTTTGGTCCACTACCATGTCACTTACTGTTTTTACATTCTCAGATACTAGTGAATGAGACTGCTAGGGAAATTGTTTAAATCTTGGTTTACTGACTAAAAGCTGTAGGAGAAAATGACAGTTTGTAAATGCCATAAATTCAGATTTTTTTTAGACTGCCCTGATGAAATTGCTGTTAGTAGGGTTGCTAGCTCTTTTAATTATATATTTTAAAGAAAGCATTTTAAATGACCAGTACCTCGTAATTTCTTCCTCTGGTGTATAATTTGAATAATATAAAGGAATTAAATTCCTCGGAGGTTACAGGCAGACAAGGATTTGAAATATTGCCTGGAGATAGGTTGGGCTTTCCTGTTAATGGGACTCATTTTTATGCAGGGAATTGCCACATTCAAACAGACACCATTTCACTTTAATGTTCCTTTTTGTTCTTCAGTCTTTGAGTGACAACATCCTAAAAGAGCAATGTGTGGCAGATGATTAAAAAGGACAAATATTCCAGACAGTATCCTGAATTACCTCCTCAGCAGCACTGATGATTGCTTGAGCCCTCTCTGTGGCTGCAGAGGATTCAATAAGCTGTAACTGAAACAAATATGTGAAAAAGAAAAAAATATGTTTTGTTGTTTATCTGTACTTAGAGCTAAATCCAAAACCTAATTTCCTCTGGCCATTTCTGGACGTATATACTCACCTGATGGTGACTAAGTAGAGGCATTTCCTTGTGCTATCAGGGATCAGCAGACACACAGGCAGAGTGAGGGTGTGGCAGCAGAGGGGAGGCCCTAAGACACATTGATCTAACGTGTTTCATTATCTAGATCACATTTTGAATGGCCATTACAAAGTAATTCTGTATGGTCTGTGAATTATGGATAACAAAAAATGGCTACTAGTGGGATTCATTAAGCAGCAACTACATTTCTTCCTTTGTGAAAGCAGTTAAGAACAATTTTTAATAAAGTATTTCCCCCAAAAATCTGGAAGAAATCTGCAGAGATAAGGAAGAGAAGATCTGTACAAGAAGGCACTATGTTGCTTACATCTATTTAGTACTTTTTTAATCTCATTTTTTCCTTGCTCAAAAAATAGTTGTCCCCCATGAATTTCAGTGAGATCCCTCCTGGAGAAAAGTATTATGGTGAATGATTTCCAGCAGAATTCATCAGTCCCAGCATGAAGTTTTATCAGGCCTGTTATGTCTAGTCATCCTTTTTTGCTTATTACAGAAGGCATCAGGAAGTTGGCCAGTGGTGCAGGGGTGGGGGCACCTTGGCCTGTTTTGACCACTGAGAAAATATGACCTTGAGAGCAAAATTCACAGAAGACAAGAACAGTAATTCTTCAGATGGTTCAGGCCCTATACCACCATCACCGATGGTTTCTGAAAGCTGATAGAGGCTTCTGTATCCCACTCTCTTCACAATGGATTTGTTTCAGTTATTAGGTCTGCAACATCTGTGTTATGTGAAAGAAATCACAAACTAGTTTTGGGAGTCAGCCTTGGTATTGCTGCTTGTTCCTCTGCGCTGTACATCCCCTGGGATTTCCCAAGTGATGTTTGGCAGGCCACGGGGATGCAGTAAATGGCCCAGGCAGCACATTCAGGTGGCACAGCATGTCCTGGTGGGGACGTTTTAGCTGCAGGAGAACAGTCGTGTTTGAATGGGGCAACATTGATGCTTTACAGGCTTTTTCCCTGACTGTGATGGGAAAATGCTTTAACATGTAGATGTAACAGTAATTTTATCTGGGCACTTAAATTAAAAAGGCACACATACCCTGAAGCCTTTTGCAAATATTTGATGCACCTTGGATATAATCTGAAAATTCCCCCATCAAAAGTGGCACTCAGGTAATCGAAGTGCAGGAGTGACCTTTGCAATAACTCAACAAACGAGACAAATAGAAAGCTCAAACTCCTGTCTTGCCGGCAACTTAGCACTCTCTCCACAAATAAGCTGTTCATAAAATGCTGCCAGGAGGGTAAATTGTGTGGCGCGTATGTCATTTCCTCTGTCTTCAGTATATCTTACCAGATGCCCTATAGTTTCAAATAGATGCATTTTTTTTTCAGATTAAGCACTTCCTAAAAGTAATGGTCCTTGATAGCAAAACTGGAGAATGATTTGCTGCTTGATTAGAGACCAAGTCCATGAAAATAACCCTTTTGATAGATGTACTGTATTACAGTGAGTGATCCTTCCCTGCTTGGTCTTTGCATGACTTGATTTGGCAAATAGCCCTGATTGTGGGTGGACTATGACAGTCCAACAAGTGGCACATCCAGTAGAATAAATCATAGCCCAGAAGCATAAGTTTAGCTAAAATACCCAGTTGACTAGTTCTGATCTTTTCTATCTTTCTTACCTTCCTTTACATTAATTGCCTTATCTGCAAAATCCTTTTATTTTGTAATGAGTTGTAATTAGGAAATGTTGATGTAGTCCTTTTTGGGTTGTGTAAGTCCTTGCTTTCAGCCTTAGTAGATTTCTGGTCTCCTCCAGACTTTCAGTACATTGCTGCTCATTGGTGGCGTTCAAATTAAATGGGACGTTTGGCCCTTGAGAATTCAAAATATGGGCTATTTAAGTAAATCACTTTATTAAACTCTGACTCACTCTGAACTTAAGATGTGTGTGCTTCAAAGGGTCAGGCTGGATGTACAACTAGTGGTTCAGCAACCTACGCAGTATTCTTTACGCTGCCAAAGGCAGCTGGAAATATTGTGAGATCAAGCTTTCTTTTATGCAATTTCCATATCTTCCTTTTCTTACCTTGCAGTAAGCTGAAGAAATTTATGGGGAAAAGAGAAGGAAATATTTCTTCCAGTATTTCTGAAACTCAGCATTAGTTCAGATCTACCTTGAATCTAGCAGTGGCTGAAGGAGTCTTTATTTTTCCTAACCTTTCTGTAACATCCTTATTTAGATCTTTCAGGTTTCTGTATCGCAGTAAATCCAAGTGAACTTGCTGAAAGGCAGGGCTGCAGGACTTGCAAACACCAATCCAAGCCCACGTTCCTGGTATCTCCAGGCTTCTCCTGGCAGAACCAGGACTTGGCAATGGCCGGTCATTAGATGCTGATTGAAATAGATAAGTCTCTGGGGGGAGAAAAATCCAATTCTGCTTCAGTTAATAAGTCCTGAGATGGAACATTTTCCTTTGGGGGATGAGAAGGATTTAATCTTTTGTGGCCTTGAGCAATCTGGCACAAATCCATTCCACAATTCCTATATACCAAATACACCTTCTTCCCTCTCCACCTCAACTAAACAGCTTTGCTCAGCTCCATTAAACAATTCTGTATAAATTGCCATATTTACACACTTCTCATTTGTCTCAGCTGGAGCTTTTATTTGGGCCATATTTTTGGAAGAACTCAGGGCTTCTCAAACATATTGGTCACCCGGATTGAGTGATTCTTTGGGCACTGTCTGGTGAGCAGGATAGTGAGTTAATTTTCATGCTGTCGGCTCACAATGTTTGATAACCTAACCTGTGACAATTTCAGAAGCCTAATAAATGGTGCTTCAGTTTTATTTACTGATATTTCACTCAAATATGAATGGAATCTCACCATGGAAATATTAAATTAGCTCTATCATGCCCTTCTCTGTCAGAAGGAGGTGAATTATGAACAATAAATAAGTGCTGAATGCGAACAATGAATAAGTACTCTCAGAGCACTTTGCACTATGCCTGGTTTATTAGAAATGAAGCAATTCCACTTCATCTGTCCTGTCCAGGTTCTCCAGGTTCCTGAGACCTTATTAAGGGAAAATTGGTCTCCAGCATCTTGGAATGAATGACACACAAACCAGGAGATTTTTAAAAAACAGGTGCTGAATTTTTAAAGCTCAAGTTCCCTCTTTAGTTCCTTGGGACACAAGAAGCAGATAAATATATATTCTATAAAAGACGCAGATAAACCCAAAACATAATATTGGCAAAACTGGAAGACATAGATCTACATGAACTGGAGCAGTCTTTTGGGGAGAGAAACTGGACAGGAGGAGGAAGGGCTGATAAAAAGCACTGCTTTGAGTGGACTGCAGTTAATAGGAGAATGCAACTCAAGCAGCTGAAGGATAAACAAGCTAGAGGGTTGTGCATTCATTCATTTATCATTCACTCAGGATCTTGGGGCAGAGAGGCTATTGTGCTGGAGGCTATATATACAGCTATTATGCTGGAGATGGAGATGAGGAAGCACATGGGAGGAAGATGTGAAGTCTGGTCTGAAGAGACTTTTTTGCAGTGTTTCTTGTGTTGCCTCGGCAGGAGGTGCTTCAGGAATTGCTGTCCTCCCCATCTTGGAATAGCTCCCACAGCAGAAAAAATCAGCTTAGCATGGGGCTTCCCCTAAAGTGACCAAGTCTCCTTGGCTCTCTGAAAAGGATCAGGTTCCTCATCTCCATTTGTCAGAGGCAGTCAGATTAGTGAGTCAGATTAGTCAGGCCTCTGGTTCTTCTGCTCCCACCCATCTCTACATTGTACTGCATCAGGGTAATTATAACATTTCACGGGGCAGCATAAATGGTGAGGAAAGGTTGATGAACTGCTGTACATGTTACGAGCAGTGTTGGGGTGGCAGAATGAGTGCTGCCGGGGAAAATGCTGGACTTGCTGTGGAGTGACCCCAGCCAACTCCAGAGGGTCTCTCTCATTGATGGGGCTCTGCTGCTGCTTGGGCTGGAGGCTTACACCTCTTTCACACCAGTCTAAATCTACCAATCCTGTTTCACCTGTGTCCAGTGCAAGTTGCCAGAATTTAAAGATTATGAGCTTTGTGAGTGACTAGTTCTAGCATACAGTGGCCCTGTACTGCCTCTTTTCAAGCCAACTGATGCAAGCACAGCAGAATGAACATCAGGGAAAGAAGAGGTGTGACAGCCTCCTTCAGCTACACAAGGGTAGGAGGTTACAACAGGGCTGAGGACAGGTGGCTCTTTGTTCTGTCACGTTTCCTGGGGCAGAAGGAAATGCCACTCATCTGCTTTGTCTGTTCACTGTGCTTTTGTCTCCATGGGTATTGTTTGGACCAGCAGTGAGTGTTTGAAGTGTTTCATCCAAGCATTCTGCTTGACTGTGCTTTGGCTCTGTCACGGGGTAGTCTTGAAGCACACAAATTTGGTACTTTTCAGAGGAAACTGAGTGGGAAGATGCAGTCCACCACACGTTATGCACCCCAGCCGGTAATGGACATTTAGTGCATGGCGACAGAGTGGAGACTTGTGTGAGGTAAGGCTCACAAAGCTCCTACAGCATGGTCCTTAGGTCTTCAACAACAGCTCTTCCACTCTGACAATCCACTTCTGTGACTCCAAGCCATGTGCTGATGTAGACAGACACTTTCCCTCCTAAGTGTTCCCATGAACTTTTGGAGCATGCAACGGAGTTGGCTGAGTCTTGGTTTTTCATGGGATGAAACTTAGTTCCTTCCAACTTCTTGAGAAGTCAGGAAATTATGAACTCAGGAATGGGGAAGTTGATCTGCATTTTTGAAAACTCTTTGGTTTCTCATGTTGATTTTTTTTTTTAATCACCCGAATATATACATGTAACATTTGAAACTACACAGTAGAAGTGATGGGTACATAGCCCTTGTCTGCTTTTCAAAAACCTGAGCTATTTAATTCTTCTTAAAATAAAAATAGAAGTGGTAAATTTTACACTAGCTGACAGAGACTATTTTTTTCTGTCCAAGTCAAGTCAAGAACATAAATGTTAATTGCATTCATGTATGTTTCCCTGCTATGACGTTAAGTGAGGGCGGAATAAGAAGGACTTCTCTGGCAGAAAGAGAATTTTCAGCCTGTGATTAACATAAATCAGGAATTCAAATCTGGGTGGCTCCCAAGTGAACCAATTAAAGCATTACAGAGCCCTAGATCACCCTGTTTTTCAGACTTCCAAGTGGAAATGCAAAAAAAAAACCAAAAAAACCCGCAATGTGGTTGTATGGGTTAAGGCACAGCTTTTAGGAGAGGACTGAGCAAGAGAGATTGGCTTTTTTGACCAGCTGACAAACTAATTCTTGTCACCCTCACACTGAGCTTCACCTCACTTCCTCAGAAAAGCTCCCTTTGAATGCCTTGGCCTACTTCCATGAATGAGGACAGCCAAGTCAACCCTGCTGTTTTGAGCAGGTCACCAGCTAGTCTTCTTTGCCAGGGGATGCCCATCACTCTGAAGGTCTATTTACTGTTTTGATTTTCCCTACCTCTCTCTAACTTCTGTGATATGCTTCAAAACTTATGTTGGAAATCCATCCTGTCCAAAAGAGTGGCTTTCTAAACTGAGTCTCATTCAGCAGGGAAAATTAAGTAGAGTGTACACTCAAAGAAGTATTTTAAATACAGCTATGATGGAAATGGATCATTGTGAAGGTCATCACCTTAAGGAGATTTTAAACCTCAAATTGGTTGAAAATATGTAGTAAATGTTTCCTTAAAGTGGAGAAATCTACTGCAGTGTGAGTGAAAACAACACTTAAAACCCTTGAGTCAGATTTCAAAATTAGGACAAATGTATTTGCTGTATCTCCAAATTAATGCTGTGTGGAAGTAAGAAGTAACTTTGAAACTGAAACAGAGCCAAGGCTGCCTTTGGAGTAATTTTATTCCACAGCTAGCTATATGCCTTCCAGTTACTGGAAAACAAATGTGGCATGCTTACCACCTTTTATGTGACGAGGAAAGTGACCACCAGGAGGAAACCTGGAAATATTTCCAAAGCTGGAAGCACTCAAAGATGTGGAAATAATTACTGAAGTAAAAAAGAAAGCTTGGAATACTTTCAAGGAATTAACACAATCTTTCGCAAAACTACAACAACAACCAAAAAACCAGCAACGAGGAAAATTTGGATCCTTTGTATCAAAAGACAGCCAAAGCCCTCGAAGCACATTGGCTGCCCTGAAAGCATATTTATTCAGCTTTCAGCAGATGATTAGCAGAAATGAGACTTAACAGGGCAAAGATCCTCGATGTAGGATCTGCCAGGAGAGTTTGGAATTTGATGTTAAACTGGAATAATATGCTTGGTTTAGTATGTCCTGTGGTTCTGAACCATTCAAAAGTTCGTGCTTTGAGACATCTTGAATTTTTTCAGATTTTGAATCTGAAAAACATTTGGTATTCTTTTAATATGACTCATAAGAATGAATCAGATGGATAAAGAGAAGTTGACTTCATATTAGTGTGTTGGTTTTGTGCACAAGTATATTCAGTAGATTAAATTCTTGGAATGGATACAATAACTTTTTGTTTTAGGCTTGTACTGTTATCTTCAGAGAAACAAAATAATTTTATTCCCTTGGAAAATGTCTCTACTATCATCTTAGACTGGTACAAACAAATTTCTAGGAAAGGAACAAGGACTTGAGTTTCTTTTTACTTGTCTGCAGTCCTCCTTTGTTCAGCTTTTTGTATTTCTTCTGCTGCCTCTGTGCACTTGGGATTTTTTTCCTGCTGCTCGTGGGATGTGCTGTGCCTCTGTCAGTGCAGGACTGGCAGGACTGGGGAGCACCTGCTGCAGCCAAAGCAGAAGCCAGCCTGTTGTCCTCCCTGGGATGATCCTACTCTTTCAGCTTGCATGTAGTAATGGCAAAGGTAAGCCAGCAAATCTCCATAGAGAAGTAGCAGTTAAAAGTACTTATTGATGGCTGCTTTATGTATAAGTGCCTTCGATGCATCAGATTAAATATTGAAATTAATTTTAGAAGAGGGAAAAGTCTGGACAAACTGGAATTTTAAAATTCTTCACATTCTAAATTTAAAGAATTTTAGTGAGGGTGTTGTTTGCTGTAATCATCTTAACTATTTTTCAGACAGTTCTATGTAATTTGAGGGTTCTAAAGCAGTTAATTTGGTTTTGTGATGTTCTCCACTCTGTATGCATAACAAATTCTTAAATTGTTCCTGTTTGTGTCTCATAGCTCTTCCTTTTTGTCTCTTCTGCTGGTCTTGTGTTTAGGAGAAGTGGCGCACTTCTCCTTTTGTCCTTAGCAGAAGTGATGTGCACTACAGAAAGCCCAGCATTGTTGCCAGTGTTGTTAGAAAGCACCACAGCCTCGCCATGTCACATGTGGCATCTCGCAAGGCTCTGGCTGGGCATCAGCACATCCCCTCAGGTGGACTCTTCCGAGAGCCCTTGCAATGGACAATTCCAACCAGCAACTGACAATGCCTGTCCTCAGTGCTTCCCAGAAAGGGGTTGGACCACGTTCATGGGTGAGCCTTCATGCTTGAATTGCTTGTGAGCGGTACAGGCAAGCTGCTTTCTTTTCAGAGCAAGGATGTGTGGCTCTGAAATTGTCAATTTTATCATCCCGACAGAGCCAGCTGCCTCACAGATATCAGTAATGTGAAGTAGAAATGAGAAGACCAAGGTAAACAAACATAAAGGAGTAAAGAAATGTGTTTCCTATCTGAAAACGTAGAGTGTGCTATGGATAATACAGCTAGGAAAGGTCTGTCACAAGATTCATAGTCCCTGGGCATATTTTTATTCATGTGACTGGTGCTTACACAGCAGATAATTTGAGCTGATTTTACCTTCACAGCGTTGACAGCGAAATATTTTCATGCCCTAAAACAGGTCTTAAACAATAGCCCGATCATATTGCGTGCACAGGGCGATCTGCTCAGGGGTCTGCAGGGTTTCTCGGGTTTCTTGCTGTCATACATATTTGTTATCACAGCAGACGACAGAGTCTGTAATGTAATAGGTACAGGATTCCATTCTGTCTACGGACACATTTTTGAATTTGTACATTTTTCCTTTCCACCTTCCTGCTGGTAAAACAACCACAGATGAATAGTAAAACAGGGCATTTAGTATGTGGAAGCAGAAGCTGGATAACATTTCTTCACTTGGTACAAAATCTTGTTCTACTTTCAAGGAAATGCAGAGCCAAGCCTGATAATTTTACACTATTTTTACTGCATGAAGAGGCTTCTTGAAAAGCACCCCTTATAGGAGGTGTTGATCTGTAAACCACAGACCTTGCCCTCAGTGTTCCCTCTGTGAAGTGCTGTAGCCCTGGTATCAAGTGCTCCTTATATCCACCACATTTTTTGCTCACTGCTGTTGTGCTTTAAATATTCCTTAAAAAAAAGCAAAACAAAACACACACCCCCCAAATAAAACAAAACAAAAACAAAGCACCCAAACAAAACAAAAAACCATCACCACAGACTAGTTAGATCAAAGGGGGAAAAGTCTAAATTTTAAATTCATGTTACTTCAAAAACAGATTACAGAAGTGCCCCAGTTATGATTATCATCTGTCTCACAATGTGCTTTCTTTTGGATCTATCCTAAACCTCTCTTCCCATGTAAGGGCTTTCTTCCCCATCCTCCTCTTTTGCCATTTAATTTAATAAATCATTGGAGCAAATGTGCCATGTAAATTGAAATATGCAGGAGTGTCATATAGGGTGAGAAATGATGGGGATTATCACAAGAGCAGGAAATTCTATAAGTAAATACTGGCCTCTCTAATTCTGACCGGTTTTGGTATGCTTTGAAAAATCAGATTGTGCTTTTTTCTTTCAGTAAGGAGATTCTCTTGGACTGGAAATGAAAATTGTTTACTTCATGGGATGAGGCTTATTAACACTTATAAATAGTAAACAGCAATATTTATCTCCCAGGCGATTGTATTTTCTTGATTAGAGCATAAGATGAGTAGCTGGGGTTTTTAACTATTTCTGTTAACGGAATAAATTTTTATAATTAATGCATGTACTGCAAGATAATCTGTTTTTCAGCAAAATTTGACTTCTTTTTAGACAGGAAAATCACCGGGTGGGGTCTCACCACTAAAGCAGACAAGCTTTATCTACTTACATCCCTGAAGATGTGAGTTAAAATCTTCTTGATTTGTAAAACTACATTTGTATTTTTAAAAATACACTTATAACACCAAATCTGATTAAAGAGGGAATTTGCCACTGGCTTTTGCCTGTCCCTGTGGAGAAGAAATGGCCGATGGACATGCCTTTGTCATGGCCTCCACTGGATTTTCTTCTTCACCAGAGCAGGACCAGAAGGCTCCACTAACCCCAGGAGCTCAGTCTTTTATGGAAGTTGAAAACCTGGAGACTCCTGATGGATTTATGAGACTTGACACTAGCTGGGAGGAGGGTAGCATTCATGTGAGGAATAGTTTGCACTATCAATCTCGTCATTTATTAATCTTTTCAGATGTTTCTGAGCAAAATGCACACTGTGCTAATCTAAGTGCATAAGGAGGCATGGGGGCTTGGCACGTGGTCAAATCACATCATCTCAGCAAGTGATTGCCCTTCCTTGAGATGTCAAATGGTGCCTTAACCCCGGGTGGGCTGGGAGCTGGCAGGGAGGACCAGGAGGCTTCACCAACCCCAATTAGCTCTTCAACACCAGCCCCCAGCAGAACCTGGACCAGTCCTATGACTGTACCTCAAGGAGCCAAGAGCAGCAAATTTTCTGAAGCAAGTCAGAAGGCTGGTGTCTAACCAGTTATGAAAGATGAAGCAAAATAGTCCTTCCTCCTTGGGGCAACAATTTAGGGAAACAGTGGGGGACTAAAAGGACTTGTCCTCTGTGCATCTTTCCTTTTAAATAAAATTTGTGCTCAGTGGCACACCGGTGGCATAAACAAAAGATGATGGTAAAGATTTATGGCTGAATTTTACAAACATCATTAAAAATTATTGCTAGATACTGTATACACAGAACACTGAAAAGGAAATCCATTTTTATTAAAGTTTGGAATTTGAAAGAGGGAGATACTGCCAATAATTTTTCTAAGGTCTGATTTATAAATGAAGTGCTAATGAATAATTCCACAAATAGAGCTACATGGAGTAAACCAAGGAGGCAGATTTTTGCTGCTGCCGGTACAAGAATAAATCTGAGTTGAGTAAATCTGCTATATATTGCCAATTTTTATCATACTTGGATGTAGAAATACAATTTTGTGCACTATTTAAAGACTATAAAAACTCTGTACAAGAGGGCCAGTGTTCTCCCAGTTGCAGGAGCATCCTTGACAATGCTGGTCCTCCAGGCAGAGTCTCACAGGGCATGCAAGGGTCTACACTCTGCTGCTGGAGAACCTTATTAGTGTCCAGCATTAGCAGGGCATAGGAAAATTGTACCTAAATTCCCTTTCCCAGCCCTATGGAAGAGCTGTTGTTTGCACGAATGCATCCCCCTCTGGCTTTGCTCCTGGAGGAGGTGGGAGCTGCCTGGCCTCGAAGGGAGCCGGTATGGGCAGTGCTGGCTGCCACAGGGGAGCCAGTGCTGGAGGACAGCACCTTTCTGACACACAGAGGGGCCAGCGGGTATCTCCTCTTAATGCCCATTAGAGCTACACAGTGTTTGCTGAGGGAGGGGTTTATTACCATTGGTTAGGTTGTTAGCTTAATGAGATTAGACAAGATCTAATGAAGGAAGACAAGTACGTAACGAGTTTGTAGCAGTTAAACTGCTCTGCTTTGGGATTTTCTGGGGCTGTGACATGGCATGCTCTAATAGCCTGTTCCCTGTCACATCGTCCCATTCCCACAGGTGCCTCACTGAAAGCTGTCATATTCTCAGCACTGGTACTTTCCCTTGTACTGAGCTGGCAACGGGTTGTCAGTCGGATTTAACTGGCAGTCCTACATGTTCATGATCAAATGATGGCATCCTTCTAACAAACGGTGAACTGTGCAGCCAGTGATTGATTCCTGACAAATCGGTCAGCATGGCCCCGCTATCCAGCTTACCCAACTCAGCTGCCTCCCGGGGCTGCTTAGCCAGAGAAGGGGTAGCAGCAAAGTGACAACTGTCCATCACATAGATAACAGTGGGAAATACTCAATGGAAACCTGTGCAGCTAATGATGGTAGAAATGCTGACTGGGATGGGGAAGCAAAGTTCTGCAGCTGAGATGAGGGGTTGGTCAGGTAGTCCCAAGAAACAGCAAAGACCTCCTGCATAACTGAGCATTGGTAACCACATTGTAGAGGATGAGAACAAAAACTTGCTCATCTTCAGCATCTCCAATGCACTTTTCAAATCATCTTCCAGACTTGGCTGCCTTGGACGTTTAAAAAAGAGGGAAGGTGAAGCCGTAACTATAGAGGTTGGGAATAATTTGGTAGCCATCAGAAATCTGGAGCAGGTTACCCTGAGTTACTGCTTTTTTAGGGAGTTTGATGTCAAACCTCTGACCTATGCCTAGATGATGACAGAATCACAGAATCATTCAGGTTGGAAAAGACTTCTAAGGTCATCAAGTCTAACCATTTTCATAGTACCACTGTGTTCACCACTAAACCATATTCACCCAGTGCCACGTCCACATGCTCTTCAACACTTTCAGGTGTGGTGTTTCCCTGGGCAACTAGTTCCAATATTTGACCACCCTTTCAGTGAATAAATTTTCCCTAATATCTAATCTAAACCTCCCTTGGCACAGCTTGAGGCCATTTCCTCTCATTCTGGAGGAATTCACAATAAATTAAAACTAAATGGAGAGAGGAGTTTTAATATCATTATGTGTTTTACTTCTTCAGGAGGAAAAAATCATTACTGTGTTGGGCCAGCCAAAGAATTATACTTCTTTTGAACCTTTTTTAAAAGAGACTTGGGGAACTGATAGGTGCCCCATGTGCTTAAAATCCCCTCGGGGAAGTGAATTAAAATCGAGACAAGACATTGCAGGAAGGTAGAGTATTTTCTGCCATGCCAAGGGGTCACTACAGCTTAATTAATTAGAATTTCTCATTTCTCAAACACAGAGTATCCAGCTGTCTCATGCCCTTCCCTCTGCAGATGTCATATGTGTCATGTACTCAGAATTTATGTCAACATTTGCCATCTCATTGAGTGCCTCCATCCTTCATCCCTGTGACAGGCCATTGTTATGTGCTGCCTCATATTAGCAGTCATTCCCATTAGCACTATTAACACCAGGGTGGGGGGAGCTTTTGTTTTGCTTAAACACCTTGTGCTGACCTTCCTCGGAGAATGTCCCCATCAAGGAAAGACTCTTTGCAGAAGATGTCACACTACTGTTAGGATGTATGTTGAGGACGGGGGGGTGGGGAAAGGATGTGAATCATCTAGGAATTCACACTGTCCAAAATCTTTTATTTTTCTTCCTTGCAATGTGAAGTCCTTTTTTTTTTTTTTTTTTTTTTTTTTTTTTTTAATGGTATTTTTGCTGGAATAGTATTTGCAGAACAGAAGACTGGAACTCTTCAAAGCTGCGGTGCCAAGTGTCTCCTCTCCCTCCTGTTTCAAAATAAATCATTCTCCTGGTGGTAATGAGCAATACAGAAAAATGCAGGCAGTGAGGATTTTGCCAGGGAGAGAGATTTGTAGTGCTGTGCTTTGGCTTCTATGCAAAGTTCTATTTAATGACACTGCCACAGAAGGAGTATTATATTATCTGTCCCACTGCTCAAGCCTTCAGTCTCGGCATTGTATAAGCACACTACTTTTTTACATTTATAAGCAGCAAGCGATTCCAGAGAAATTCCTGTTCCAGCTACACAACTCAACAGACCACAACTGTGTCATTACCTCACCCTGTTGGGGCAAGTCCTGCTTCTGCAGCTGCGGAGGGTCTCTGCCAGCTGCCCGGGGAGGCTCCAGCTGCCCTCCCCGGGAGCCTGCACAGCCCACAGGGCGAGGGAGCTGTTCCTCCCTCTTGCAGCAAAACCAGGATCCTGGGGACAGCAGCGGGGCTACAGCCACTCTTCAGCATCTGTGGGAGCCCTAGAGGGAAGAGGGGTCGTGGGGACTTGGCTGGTCCTTGGCCGTCAGTGGGTGCAGGGGGAACCTGGACCCATTAAGGTGGCACTACTGATGCAGTGAGACAACCTGCACCCAAAGCATCTGCTGATCCCTAGCGTTTGGTGTGTTTTCCTGCTAAATTTTTCTTGATTTTGGAGGGAAATTTAGGAGATTCCTTTTTCTCCTGGATTAACCGAGTTGATTTTGACATTCAGAGACAGTATAAACAGGTTTTTACCCTGGAAATCTGGAACTTAGAAGAACTAAGCTGTTGTTTGAACAAAATTAATTTTACTGTCAGAATAAAATATTTCTGAAGATTTCTGTTTCTCAGGAATTGCTTGAAAATGCCAGCTTTCATTTGGATGGAATACACTGAACTAGTAATATTCATAAATAGTCTCTACAGCCTCAGCTAGTTAGAAGAACCTGTCCCACCAGTATGTCTTGACCTCATTCTGAGGGACAGATGAGACCATTTCACTGCGATCCCAGCAGTTTCTCCCTGGTAAGATAACCAAGCTGTGCTGGGCTTTCCTTCCACGGTGCAGAAGCACATCTGCTGGGAGCACAAGGAGAGCACGTCGGCCAGGTCCCCCTCTTGGCACAGCCATTCATTCACAAAGATCAGTGTAAACCTGGGCTGAACTGCAGCCAGGAGTGGGGATGCAAGTGCCCATATCCTGTTACCAGGCTCCTGAGTTGCTTAATCCCTCCAGCTGAAAGCTGACCTGCAGCAGATGCTGTCTCAGCAGCTTCCAGGCGTCAGAGATGCCCAGGCATGGTATATTCAACATATAGGGCCACTTTCTCTGCTGGTGTTAGTTGCCGCAGCTCTAGTGACACCACCAGCATTACACCAAATCATGCCATAAATAAGATCAGGCCATAATTATCTGAATTTGCCACGGCTCATGTTTCTCATGACAGAGAGGCAGATCTTTGAGTCAAGAGGCCCTTTGTTAACACATTCCTGCATTTCTTGGTATCTGATGTGCCAAAAGTAAAGTGGCTTTTAACACTTACTTCCTCTGAGCTGCCTTTTCAGCAGTAGCTTAACCTTGATCTACAGTACTGTCAGTGGATCACGAGGCCCATCTACCTGGGAATTTCAGGGCACTGTTATTTTTGGAGACAGTTGCGAGCTCTGTTCTTGGTCAGGTGTCTGTGGTCGACACTGTAGTGACCAACATGCTTTTTCTGGGAACACTTGCCTGAGGCTCTGGCACGTCTGAAGGATTCTTTCTGTGATACCTTACTCCCAGTGCCCAGGAGAAGATACGGGCCAGCGTGGCCTCACAGCCCCCCCATCTCAGATGAATATTCACATTTCTCCCTTCATTATCATTTTGGGGTTTTTAGCAGGAGATGAATGCACCTTAATGCTCTAATAAATGAAGATGCTATCCTTAAAGTCTGGCAGGAGGCGGGACAGCTTTATGTATGAGGAGAGTGGTGTTTGTATTAATGGGCTTCCAATTAGCAAAAAGCAATTGTAGTTTTCCTTGATTTTTACAATCCTTCATTTGGGGTTAAAGGTGCTTCATTTTCCCAGCAGGAGACCTGGAAAATGTGGCTTGCTTTGGCATTTCAGCAGCATTTTCTGGCATATATGGGATTTATGGCTGGTTTGATAAAGTTAAAGCTGGCACAGCTTTTCTGCAGGTGGAACATTTGAGCAGACAGGTTTATATAGCTGTGAAGAAGTGCATCAGACGGGAGCAGAACTTGATTTAGAGGAAATCTGGGGAAGGTGGAGTGTTATGAGAGAAGAGAGAAAAATAAATATAAAATAAATTCAAGCACTAGATTAGATGCCTTCCTCTCTTTGCTGCTTGTTCACAGTTTGGGAGTCTCTGGCATCCCCTAAGTAGAAGGCAGGCACTCTAAATCAAAGCAAATGTTTTATCTGTCGTTTCTGACACAACTCAGTGTTTCCTTGGATGGGCTTGGCAAATCAGGTAGGCTGTAACCATCTTTCTCACCCACGGTGCTGTACTTGAGGTTGCTGCTTGTGTGGAGGTTGCCCGTGTTTCAGAGGCACTGCCAGAGGGTGGGGGCAGCGTGGGGGGACCCCCATGTCCTCACCAGCATGAGATGAAACATCACTTTCACATCCATCTTCCATGATGGCTCAGATGTTGTCACTGTCCAGACCCTCACTGAAAGCTGGAACAGTGCCCCTACATTATTTCCAATGTAAATGGGAGCTTTTAACTGTTGGCTGCGTGTCGCAGGGCATGGTGAACATAAGCTGACTGGCATTTGTTTATGAGTAACATCACGCTCTGCCATGGCTTCTCTTCAATGAAGTTTTATTCACACACTTTCTTGGTTGTGGCAGGGAGAGTTTTCTGGTTTTCTGTGATTCATAGCAAGTGAACTTTATCTTTTTATTCATAAAATTCCCAAATGAGCACACAGAAATGCCTCATTCCTGCCACTA